>JABUQX010105298.1:0-12500 GCA_015478945.1 Trachelipus rathkii
ACTCATGTTTTACTGCTTTAACTCATGTTTTACTGTTTAACTTATATGTTTTACTGCTTTAACTCACATATTTATTAACATTACATACCTTAAAGCAGTAAATCAGTAAATCAATAGAGGTGTTACCTAGCACCTAAGGGATTAGTATGCTTTTGTTTTGCTTTACTGTTTCAACTCATGTTTCTGCTTTAACTCATGTTTTACTGCTTTAACTCATATGTTTACTGTTTTAACTCACATATTCATTAACATTACATACCTTAGCAAAGCAGTAAATCAGTAAAATCAAACCATCTAGCAACATAGGGATTAGTATGCTTTTGTTTTACTGCTTTACTGCTAACTCATGTTTTACTGCTTTAACTCATGTTTTACTGCTTTAACTCATATGTTTTACTGCTTTAACTCACATATTCATTAACATTACATACCTTAAAGCAGTAAATCAGTAAATCAATAAGGTGTTACCTAACACCAAGGGGATCAATGCTTTGTTTACTGCTTCTGCTTTAACTCATGTTTTACTGCTTTAACTCATGTTTTACTGCTTTAACTTTCTGCTTTACTGCTTTAACTTTCTGCTTTACTGTTTTAACTTTCTGCTTTACTGCTTTAACTCATATATTTATTAACATTATGTTTTTTATTTTGTTTTAATACTTTTTATTTATTTTATTATTATTTTTATTTATTTTTATTATTATTTTTATTATTTTTATTATTTTATTTTTATTATTTTTATTATACTTAGTGTTATTTACTTCATGCCTATTGTTATTATTATTTAGAACACACCTACACACGTGAGCGTGCGCACACACACACACACACACACACACACACACACACACACACTTACACTTATACACACATTCACTATGACACTTATACACACATTCACTATGACACTTACCCATAGACACTTACATTTACACTTATACACACGCGGTCACACACACACACTTACACTTATACACACATTCACTATGATACTTATACACACATTCACTATGATACTTATACACACATTCACTATGACACTTACACAGTTGCCACACTCACAGATTTGCCACACACACACAGATTTACTTACACACATACACAGATTTCTTACACACACAGATTTACTTACACTCGCACACAGATTTACACACACACACACACACACACACACACGCACACTCACACATATAACGTATAATTTATTAAAACATTTTATGTTTTAATTAAACACGTACATTTATATTACTCATTCAAATATAACTAAAATTATTTCAAAGTTTCTTAAAACTTCTATAATAAATCAATCATTATCTTTGAACAAAGAATTTATTATTAACTGTTAATACTTTTTTGTTTATAAATTTTATAACTATCAAGTTTTAAAATAACTTTTACTAAAATTTTATGAAATTTTATTAAAAACATATATTTTACGTACCTTAAAGCAATAAATCACTAAATCAATCAGTAAGGCAAGCCCCTAGCACCCCTCTACATCAAGCTATGCCACGTTTGTTCTATTGACTTACTGCTTTACATCATCTTTAGCCATGTAATAAGTATAAAATAACAAAATAAGTTCTTCTCTGCTAACATAACATGTATTTTATTAAATCATTCTAAGTTTTTATTTAAAAATAACAATTATTCACTTACATTTATATTATTCACTCGATGTTAACTAAAAATATTTCAAAGTTTTTAAATAATTCGGATTTTCTCCTTTATTATTATTATTATTATCTATGTACATTGACAATCCATCACGAGAAAACACAACAACCCGCACTCCTTACAGATACGAAACTGACCTCTCTCTGTAAAATGTGTTGAAATAACTACTTTAGGTCTAAATTTAGGATAATCCTTTTGTAACCCTGGGGCGATTTAAGCTAATTCCAGGTCAAATATATTTCAAACTGACCTTTTTCTGTAAAATGTGGTGCAATAACTACGTTAGGCCTAAATTTAGGCCTAAATTTAGGATAAGCCTTTTTGTAGACGGGCTAATTTAATCCTAATACCAGGTCAAAAGGTAATTCCCGTATAGACAAGAATCATTGTTATTATTATTTTTATAAATATATTTCCAACTGAAACATGCTGGATCGGTAAGATCCTTTAAGCAGGTAAGAAGGAAATGTTTTCCTTACTTGTGATTGGTCGGGGTAATCCTTATCTCTATATGACCTCGTATGTGATTGGTCGAGAATTATTTTATCGTCTTTTGAAAATTAACTTGGTTCTTTAAACTTGTATTTGAGCAGGTGTGTGTTTTATTATCTTTTAGACCCAAACTCATTTTAAAATCATAGTCATTTTAGCTGTTAAGCGGTGCACAAGTTATCTGATTTGTATTAAAAGTGTTTTATTTTTACTAAGTGTATATCATATTTATAATAAATACTTACATTGAGGAATAATTATTAATTTCACTAGTTCATAAGCTAACCACCAGGGCTCAGCATGAGCCCCACCCGCAAAGGCAGCCAACCCCGCACCCGCTGGTGCGTCCCGCCGCATCCCCGCCCGCCGCGTGCGCCCGCAGGCTCAATATTTCCGCGTGTGCCCGCAGGCGCAATATTTCAGCGTTCCCGCCCGCCGCGTGCGCCCGCAGGCGCAATATTCCCGCGCGAATAAAATATATATATATATATATATATATATATATATATATATATATATATATATATATATATATATATATATATATATATATATATATATATATATATATATATATATATACTTTGCTATATCATATATAATATATATATATATATATTGTGTGTGCGGGTGAGTGTAAGTGTCTATGGGTGAACGTAAGTGTCTATGTGTATGTGCGTATGTGTGAATAAGAGATATAGTGTATGTGTGTATAAGTGTAAGTGTAAGTGTCTATGGTAAGTGTAACTGCTTATAAGCTGAATCATCAATATAGGTGGTATCAAAGATGACGCCATCAAAGATGAGTCATCTTTGATACCACCTAAACTGAAGTGAAAGCTAAATTACATTAAAGTTGAGGCATCAAAGCTGGGGCATCAAAGTTGATTAAAGCTGAGGCATCAAAGCTGGGGCATCAAAAGTTGGGGCATCAAAAGCTGAGGCATCAAAGTTGATCCCTCAACTTTGATGCCTCAGCTGATGCTAACTGTGCCCCGGCGATGCCTCAACTCAATGGCAGCTTTGATACCTCAGCTTTGGTGGTTCATCTTTGATGACTCATCTTTGATGGCGTCATCTTTGATACCACCTATATTGATGATTCAGCTTATAAGCAGTTACACTTACCATAGACACTTACACTTATACACACATACACTATATCTCTTATTCACACATACGCACATACACATAGACACTTACGTTCACCCATAGACACTTACACTCACCCGCACACACAATATATATATATATATATATATATATATATATATATATATATATATATATATATATATATATATATATATATATATATATATATATATATATATATATATATATATATATATATATATAAAACGATGTATGTTAAAATATATTCTATAATCTGATCTAGTATTCTGTGACTACTGATTTCATTCATGGAGATATTTAGAGAGTCTGCAGACACTGCTGGACACTGAGCACCTGCTAACACTTAAAAGCTATCCGTTGGGCACGCATTGCTGGGCGTTGAGATTTTCAGCATGCGGGTGGCTACCCCTTTGCAGGTGAGACTCATGCTGAGGCCTGTGGTAACAATATTGAATGATAGGAAATAGTATAATAAAACGATGTATTTAAAATATGATATACACTGTAACAAACTGCTACAATCCAGGTAACATGCGCCAACAAGCTAAAATGACTATGATTTTAAAATGAGTTTGGGTCTAAAAGATAATAAACACACACCTGCTCAAATACAAGTTGAAAGAACAAAGTTAATTTTCAAAAGACGATAAAATAATTCTCGACCAATCACATGCAATAAATAAGGTAAGGATTACCGTCAATCAGAAAGGAAAACATTTCCTTCTTACCTGATCAAAGGATCTTACCGATCCAGCATGTTTCAATTTGAAATAAAAATAATAATAACAATGATTCTTGTCTCTATGCAAAGGAATTGCACGACCTGATGACCAGGGTAAATAACCCGTCTACAAAAAGGCTTAATCTAAAATTTGGGCCTAAATTCTAGGCCTAACGTAGTTGTGCACCACATTACAGAAAGAAGATCAGTTTAAATCTGTTACAGGCCTGAGTAAACCCAATTAACCCAGTTACAAAAGGATATCAAATTTAGACCTAAAGTAGATGACTCAACACATTTACAGAGAGAAGATCGGTCATATCTGTAAGGAGTGGTAGTTATGTTTACTAAATGATGGTAATCAATGTACATGGGTAATAATAATAATAAAGAAAACGCGAATTATTTAAAAAACTTTTTTAGTTGACATCGAGCGAATAATATAAATGTAAGTTAATAATTGTTATTTTTAAATAAAAACTAGAATATTTAATAAACATGTTATGACCAGCAGAGAAAAAACTAACACATTATTTACTACTTATTATGGCTAAAGATGATAAACGTAAGTCAATAAGAACAAACGTGACAACGATAATAGAGAACCTTTGAAACTGTACTTACTGATTGCACGATTTATTGCTGGAAACTACGTAAATATATGTTTTTAATAAAATTTCATAAAGAACACAGTAAAAGTTATTTTAAAACGATGGTTATAAGACCCATAAACAAAAAGTGATAACGGTGTAACAAATTCTTTGTTTAAGATGTGATTGATTTGTATAGGTTAGAAACTTTGAAATAATTTAGTTATATTTAGTAGTAACTTATAAATGTACGTGAACAAAATGTTTAATATATACGTTATATGTATTGGTGTGCATTAATAATGTGTGTCTCAATAAATCTGTGTGCTGGGAGTGCTATACAAATACTGTGATATAATAAATAAATACTATTGGCTTGTAATAAATCTGTGTGATATTCTTCAGTAAATGCAATAATGTGTAATAAATCTGTGTGAGAGTAATAATGAAATGCGTATTAGTGTGGGTGTAAGAAATGTGATACTGGATAAAAATAAGTGTCGCAGTAGTGTGTATAAGCCATGGTAGATGTGTGTATAAGAAATCAACAAGTGCTGTATTGGCTAATGCTACATGTCTTATAAATTAATGAAATGAAGTGTCTATATGGGTAAATGTAAGTGTCATAGTGAATGTGTGTATAGGTGTCATAGTGAATGTGTGTATAAGTGTAGTGTGTGTGTGTGTGTGTGTGTGTGTGTGTGTGTGTGTGTGTGTGTGTGTGTGTGTGTGTGTGTGTGTGTGTGTGCGCACGCGCACGTGTGTGGGTGTGTTCTAAATAATAACAATAGGCATGAAGTAAATAACACTAAAGGTATAATAAAAAAATAAAAATAAAATAATAAGAGTACTAAATTTAATAATTAAAGTAAATAAAAAACGTAATAAAAAAAATAAAAAAGTATTAAAACAAATAAAAACATAATGTTAATAAAATAATATATGAGTTAAAGCAGTAGAACGAGTTAAAAACAGTAAAGCAGAAAGTTAAAAACAGTAAGAATAAGTTAAAACAGTAAAACATGAGTTAAACATGAGTTAAAGCAGTAAAAGCAAAGCAGTAAAACAAAAGCATACTAATCCCCCTTGGTGTTAGGTAACACCTCTATTGATTTACTGATTTACTGCTTTAAGGTATGTAATGTTAATAAATATGTGAGTTAAAACAGTAAAGCAGATAAGTTAAAGCAGTGAAACATGAGTTAAAGAACAGTAAAACATGAGTTAAAACAGACAGCAAAACAAAAGCATACTAATCCCCCTAGGTTGTTTGGTAACACCTCTATTGATTTACTGATTTACTGCTTTAAGGTATGCGTAATGTTAATGAATATGTGAGTTAAAGCAGTAAAACATATGAGTTAAAGCAGTAAAACATGAGTTAAAGCAGTAAAACATGAGTTAAAGCAGTAAAGCAGTAAAACAAAAGCATACTAATCCCCCTAGGTGTTAGGTAACACCTCAATTGATTTGATTTACTTCTTTAAGGTATGTAATGTTAACAAAACCAGAAAGTTAAAGCAGTAAAACATATAAGTTAAACAGTAAAACATGAGTTAAAGCAGTAAAACATGAGTTAAAGCAGTAAAGCAGTAAAACAAAAGCATACTAATCCCCTCTTGGTGTTAGGTAACACCTCTATTGTTTACTGATTTACTGCTTTTCGTATGTAATGTTAATGTTTAAATAATGTTTTAATATACTTGAGAAATTATTTGATTATATATCAGACACTCTAGTTTTTTTCTTCCTTTCTCATTCCTCATTCTTTTTCATTATTTATATTGGCATAACTTCTTAAATAGATTTCTAATTTTTAATGTTATTGGTCAGCTTTTCCTGGTTTTAGAGTGTAACTACATGGCCTCAGTACTCGACTCATCAATTGTGAATTAGTCGCTGATGGAGCTTTACCCCCAAACGCTCCTCTGGATACCGTTCCCTGATACATGACTCATACTATAAAAAAATATATATATATATATATATATATATATATATATATATATATATATATATATATATATATATATATATATATATATATATATATATATATATATATATATATATATATATATATATGTGTGTGTGTGTGTGTGTGTAGGTGTAGGTGTGAGCTACGGCTGGTATATGTATCAAGGGTGGATGTATGTGTCTAGGTATGTGTGCTTGTGTGTGTAGGTATAGGTGTGAGCGTAAGTGCCTATGGGTAGGTGTATGTGTGTATAAAAAGCCTAGCGTATGTGTGTGTGTGTATAAATAGCCTAGCGGGTGTGTGTGTGTGTGTGTGTGTGTGCGCACGCGCACGTGTGTAGGTGTGAGATAGGGTTGGTGTATGTATCCATGGCAGGGTCGGTAAGGGTGGGTGTGTGTATATAGGGTGGGTGTATGTGTCTAGGCATGTGTGTGTGTGTAGGTGCAGATGTGAGTGTAAGTGTCTATGGGTGGGTGTATGTGTGTGTGTGTATAAGTATCCTAGCGGGTGTGTGTGTGTGTGTGTGTGTATAAGTAGCGTAACGGGTGTGTGTGTGTGTGTGTGTATGTGTGAGTGTGTAAGTATGTTTATATGTATGTGTGTGTGTATGGATGATAGCGATTTTACTCTCTCTCTCTCTCGTTGTATATATATATATATATATATATATATATATATATATATATATATATATATATATATATATATATATATATATATATATATATATATATATATATATATATATATATATATATATATATATATATATATATATATATATATATATATATAAATTGCATATAT
The DNA here is from genome assembly GCA_015478945.1 of Trachelipus rathkii. Lineage (NCBI taxonomy): Eukaryota > Metazoa > Arthropoda > Malacostraca > Isopoda > Trachelipodidae > Trachelipus > Trachelipus rathkii. The sequence continues at coordinate 7,403 of JABUQX010105298.1, forward strand.
ATAAAATGCAAAATCGAGATGCGCTTTTTCTAAACTTTTAATATGGAAATAGCTAATTCCAAATTTATGCTATGCATAAAAATGATTTATATATAAGTAACATTTGTTTATATATTAAAGGGCATTCAGACGGAGCCCAATTAGTTAAGTCGTATACACTTCCTTAAGAGGCTACGGGTCGAGTTCCAGTTCGGTTAGTGACTGGTATAGGTCACATTTTTTAAATTCCCACAATTCCTTTGTTCATTCTTGTGGGTGGGATGATTCGCATCAGAAGATAGAAGATGTTATGCGCATGCGCATGATGCATATACATGTATGCGCAAACGTCTGTGCATATACATGACTAAGTAGTAGTATAAAATGACATGTGGCGACCATTCCTTAAAGAAGGCCCAAGGGGTTCAGGATACCTGTGAAACCTTCCAGAAGAGTACAAGAGCAACTATATATATATATATATACCTATATATATATATATATATATATATATATATATATATATATATATATATATACTTTATATATATATATATATATATATATATATATATAATATATATATATATAGTGAAATGCAAATTTGAAAATAGATTCAATGAAAACTATGGTATAGGGGATTGGGAAGACCTCCTTGGAGAGCACAGACAGATAAAGCAGTCACGGTGAATGGAATGGGTATAGAGATACGGTGAATGGAACAGGGTAGGAGGGACGGACTGGGATGATGAGGGTGTGTGTGTATAAGGGGGAGTGTATGTGTCTATGGATGCATTCGTGGATATTAAAATACATTCATGAGTTATAGAAAAACGAGGATGCGAAACAGCGAAAAAAACGGTCCGGCTTGGTGCAGTGCGGTGCGGTGCGGTGCGGTGCGGTGCGGTGCTGCGCGGTTCGGCGCGGTTCGGCGGGGCCTTGCGGTTAAGCGAAAACGCGTTGGTGAGCTCAAACGCCCCACCCTTAAGGAAAATAAAAGAAAAACAAATAAAAAAAAAAAAAAAAAAAAAAAAAAAAAAAAAGAGGTTTCTCAAAAAAATTAGGGTTCTCAAAAAATAGGGTTCTCAAAAAAGCCTCAGGTAGGTTCCTGGCACCTGTGGTCAAAATGACCAACGGTCAGTCAAGGTCAAAAAGGGGGCGGAGCTACGGTGTCCAAAATGGCTCCCTACTACTATTATTATTATTATTATTATTATTATTTGTTATTTTATATATATATATATATATATATATATATATATATATATATATATATATATATATATATATATATATATATATATATATATATATATATATATATAAATATATATATATATATATATATATATATATATATATATATATATATATATATATATATATATATATATATATATATATATATATATATATATATATATATATATATATATATATATATATATATATATATATATATATATCGTTTGAGGAATGGGTTGTTTTTTTATTTTGTTTTGTTTTTATTTTTAGTAGTTCGCTAGGAAATGAAGTTAGTATAAATTTCAATGGTAAAAACATGGATTTGAAAACTTTTATATATTTAAAAAATTCAATAATCGAGCGTTAAAATATATTAAATTAAAATATTCTTCCATAATTGACTAGTATAAGCGACCACCATATTCTTAATGGGTGGCAGGCGGGATACAGGGTTCGTTTCCCCCTCAAGCGAGTCTTCCCAACTACCTCCCCTAACTTTATAAGTCATGTTTACCTGCTAAAGGAGGATATTACTCTCGGAATTAATTTTTTTTTTTTTTTTTTTAAATACTTAAAATTTTCAAAACCATGTTTTTACCAATGAAATTTAATATTAAGGTCATTTGTTAACAAACTACTAAAAAAACAATAAAAACCCATTCCTCAAAAGAAACAGGATATATATATATATATATATATATATATATATATATATATATATATATATATATATATATATATATATATATATATATATATATATATATATATATATATATATATATATATATATGTGTGTGTGTGTGTGTGTGTGTGTGTGTGTGTGTGTGTGTGTGTGTGTGTGTGTGTGTGTGTGTGTGTGTGTGTTCGCGCGCTCGTGCTCCGCACCCATTTCCATTTGGAGGTTAACATATATTTGAACTGTAAAATTAATCTAATTGAAATTTAGGTTATGAAAATGAAATGATGAAGCTTTTATCTTTTTGTTCGAAGAAGAAAATCGTGTAGCATTAACAACAGGCTGCTTTTAGACAGCATTAGAAATGGGTCGTTCATTCACGAGCGACTCTTTAAGAGTGAATCATTTCAGAATATGATCAGTAGACCGGTCTTTTAAAAAGAACGACGAGTCTTCAAGATCCGTGGATACTTAAAGAAGGTTGTGGTTCTTTTAAGTTGGCGGATCTTGTGAAATACATGTCTCAAAGACTCGAAGGCACCAACACGTACACTTATGAACCGCGTGTGTTTTGGAATTTGCTGGTCTGTGCCTATGTAATGTTTCCAAAAACCCGAGGGCAATAGCACGTACACTTGTGAGCCATTATAACCTATGTAATTGCAATAGATTGTAGGTATAACATTGAAATCTACATTTCTAATTTTTGACATTAATTTACATATTAAAATAATTTACGACATAAAATAAAAAGGATATAACTTTAGAAAATTTAATTTTTAGAAAACGAAATTTAAAGGGCAATTCATAACACCAGATCTTGTAAATATGAAGAAACCCTAAATGCTAGGTCAAAGATATCACCTATTGGTAGAAAATTTATGACGTACAATATTTTTACTGGTCAAGATTTTAATAGTAATTAATTAAGCTATGAGGCCAATTTTAAAAAATTATTTTCAATATATATATATATATATATATATATATATATATATATATATATATATATACATATATAAACAAAATATGTGTGAGATATATATATATATATATATATATATATATATATATATATATAATAAAATATATAAAGAGATATATATATATATATATATATATATATATATATATATATATATATATATATATATATATATATATATATATATATATATATATATATATATAAACAAGTGTACACCAGGTATGTCTGAGAAGTATCCGACCTGATTATCTTCTGCGGAAAGTAATTACTTGAGGTTATAGGAAACATTTGTGCTCGCTCAGGATGTTGTAGTTTTTTTTTTTTTTTCTAACACGTCAGTCGTTGACAGGCTGCTGCCGAGTGATGTATTGTTGTGCGCGAATGTCGTGAATGTTGGAGTTTTATTTTGAGTGAGATGATGAACGTGTTGAGCAAAAATACCGCATCATGGTTTGTTAGAAGATTTTTGATTCGCAGGCGGAAACAATTCTCAAGATTCAAGAGACCTTTGATGATTATGATGCAGACAAAATACTGGAACAACTGGTTTAAAAATGGCCTCACGTCATCCGAAAGAAATTAACATTCAGGAAGACCGTCAACAAGCTGGAATGCAGAAACCATTGAGAAAGTGAATCCCTTGATATTTCCAGGTGGTCAGTTGCAGTTTACTGAAGAAATCGGTATCGGCGAAGATTCTGTTTATGTAATTTTACGGGATGAATTAGGAGTGCTCAGGGTGGCAGCCAAAGTTTGTGCCAAAACTGCTTTCGCAAAAGAACCCTGAGGAACAAAGGGAAGTCAGACTTTACGTCGCACAAAACATGCTGGAAACAGCCAATGGGGTTGCAGAGTTCCTCAATACGTGATAACTGGAGATGAAACTTGGGTGTATGGGTACGACCCAGAAACCAAAGTCAAGTTATCACAGTGGAAGCATTTAACCTCGCCGAGACACAAGAAAGCTCGACAGGTGGGGAGCAATAACAAGGTAAGGATGATTGTTTTCTTTGATCCGTGGCGTTATGCATCACGATTACTCGGTTGAAGGAAAAACCGTAACTAAAGAGTATTATCGTGACGTCCTCCGTCGTCTGCGACGCATCTCGCTGTAACGAAGTGATCTGCGGTCATCACAAAACTGGAAACTGCATCACGATAACGCTCAGGATTTAATCGTAAAGAAAGGCATTTCAATCGTTCGCCAGGCGCCTTGCTCTCCGGAGATGACTCTGTGTGATTCCTGGTTATTCCTGAAGCTCAAATCTCCACTGAAAAACACCTGCTCCGACATCCGAAACGATATTATGCCCAACGGGACAGCAGAATTGAGAACCATTCCAATTCATCAATCAATGGCTAACTAGTTGGACTCAGTCTATATCTTGAAAGGGATTAAGAAATGAACCTCACCAAGTTAGTAACATTTATTTCCCGGCATATGGTCGGATACTTTTCAGACAGACCTGGTATATTGTTTTTGCATGCAAAAAAAATAGTTTTAAGTAAAAATTTACCAAAAAAGCTTTATTTAAATTTTATAATTAAAAATATGAGAAATAAAAGTTGAACTCACCCCTAAAATTGCCTCCTCGGATCCACATAGATTCCAAGCACTAAACACAAATGTTTCATTTTCCTTCCTGAAATAAAAACATATTAAAATGTAATATTAAATTATAATAATTAATTTCAATGCTTATAATTACAATTGCACTGGCTAACATAAGTGTAAAAGTAAGTACGGTATATATATATATATAATATATATATATATATAAATATTATATTATATATATATAATATATATTATATATCTTATATATGATTATTATATATATTATATATCTATATATATAAGCAACTCCTTTAAAAGGATGTCACATAAAAAGACTAAAAAGACATGATATCGAAAAATCGCCGAACACTACTCGTGGAACCCTGCAATGTCTACGTGTTAGCTAAAACTCCAATTGAAGGAGCGCAGGAGTTTCCAAAAAGTTGTTACCTAACACCAAGGGGGGGGGGGGGGGGTGGGGGGGGGGGGCATGCTCGCAGAAAATATGATACTTTTTTTTTAAGGGGCTTGAGCCGACGGTGGGACTAGAGGGGGGGACTTTGTCCCCCCATCATCTGCCCGCTGAGGCCCGAGAGACCCTGACTCTTTTCCATCTTTGCGATTTAATCTTGTGGGTAATTCCTTTAGT
>JABUQX010105298.1:20000-23370 GCA_015478945.1 Trachelipus rathkii
AGTCGACTCGGAGTCGGTAATTCTTCAAAGAGTTCGGAGGTCGGAGACGGAGTCGGGAATCGGAGTTGGAAGTCGGTAACTTTCAATATAATAGAGTTGGACGTCAGAAAATTTGAAGCTAGACAAAGTTGTGAATTGTGACTCTGTGAGTGAATTCAATTTGAATTCATACCAGTTCACTGACTTGTGACTTTCCACAGCAGCAAAATGCAATTTGCAAACTACGAAGTTTTTTTAACTCTCCACCTTATGTTTCAGTTTGGGTTATATTCTAATAAATTCAACCCTTAACCTTATACTATCTATATTTAAGATTCTGAAGAAATAAAAGACTTTATGGTACGAAGAGGGATGGCCAAAAAATATCGATATATCGAAATATCGATATTTTGTTGGCTCGATATAATCGATCATTTTGGCGCGATTATTTTTCTTAGGCGATTATATCGATTATTTCGAATATTTTTTCTGTAATAATCGAATGCCGATATTCTTTTCAAAAAAAATTTTTTTCAAGGCCGGAAAAAATAAATCTTATCCCCCTCTCACGACACCCTGAAGTTATGAAACTCTTTTTTCCCCATATTTCGTTTTTCGTTCGTCCCCCAATGTCGTGTTAATAAACCGAAAAATTGGGGTTTTCGATTTTTCGTCTTTTCGGGAAGCAAAATAGGGAGAGGGGGGATCGACATGGCACATTACCTAACAATAAGTACCAATTGTCTTCTGAAGTAATTCACTATCACTATTCAGTTATTCCAGTGGCAGACTTTTGCAGTCCACTCGAGACGCAGCCTGATCCCTGATTACGTGTAGCTCTATGGAAGTGTGTTCAGTGGTCAGTGCGGACGAAGATATCCTTGCAGAAATCTAATACCGGAACAGGCTCCTGTGAGGTTGGTTTATAGTTAACATACCGAGTACCGACTAGTTTAATTATCAACTGGCGATTACGATTGTTTTGCTAAATATGTAATTAATAAATTACCGATTTTAATAATAGCCTATTTAACTAAAGTTAGGTATTTGGGGGTAACATCACTAAAGCTTTTCTTGTGATAAGTCGTCATCCAGTTCGAACTTCTTTAATATTATTTCATTTTAATACTACAATTTAATATTTAATAGACTTTCTTAAGATCCAGACTTCCAGAGTCGTCCAAGTATCGGTTGTCTACCATCCAATTTAAATTAATTTCGTTGTTAGAATCAATATTTATTTATTTTGTACTTAAATAGAAATCATTTTGAAGATTCCTAGCTTCATTAATACTTAATAGCTATTTTTTCATTTTCAATACGAAAAAAGGTGATTTTTATGATTATTGATTAATTTTCTAGTGAAACGCGATTTTCTTATTTAATTTATTCACGTCCACAAAAAGTCAAAAACACCTCCCCAGTTCCCCAAGATCCAACATCAACGCTTTCTAGCACAACTTCAGTCTTCACCCTCTTGGAGTTGGAAACTTAAAAGTTGGATGACCTGAAGAGTGAAGATCCTTTTTCCATTTCTACCACTTTTTCTTCTGTACATACGTCCTGCTTAATATTTATAAATTAAAGTCTCTCTCTCTCTCTCTCTCTCTCTCTCTCTCTTCTCTCTCTCTATATATATATATATATATATATATATATATATATATATATATATATATATATATATATTATATATATATTATATTTGATATATAATATATATAATTATATATATATGGACAAAGCTTACTTAACGGCCACACGGAAAGGGTGAAGAATGGATATATATATATATATCTATATATATATAATATATATATATTTATATATTATATTTATATATATCGTAATCATAATATAGTATATTACTATATAATAATATATTATATAATAACATATATATATATATATACATATATATAATAATATACCGTATATATAATATATATATATATATATATATATAATATATAGTTGGTTAGTATTCAAACGTAATCTGTGTAAATACCTAACACCTGGCTGATTGTTCAAGGAATCGCAACATAAATCTGTTCACAACATCATTTCTGCCACGTTGTAAATAAAAACACTCGTACATCCCTAAAACTTTGTTATTTAATTTTATTTTTTATTTTATGTTAGTTTAATTTATTTTTGTACTTTTCATAACTGAAATTTTTCCTGATTCCAAAAATGTATTCAATTTTAGTGTAGCTATCGTTGTTTTTTTATATATGTGTGTCGCCTAATCTGGAGGATAATATATATTATATATATATATATAATATATTAATATATACTCACTATTATATATATATAATTATATATATATTATATAATTATAATATAATATTATAATATATATATATATATAATATATATATATATATTGGATTATAATATATCAAATTATAATCGGATTATAATATATCGAATATCGATATTTTTCTGGCGATAATATCGAAGGCGATATGATATTTTATTTTTTAAAATATCGATATATAGATTATCGATATTTTTTAGTATCTGGGCATCCCTAGTACGAAGTGATTAATTTTTTCTCATTGTTGACAATGATATTCTCTAGCTCTGTTAATGTTGATCCTATGCTGCAGGGTAGCTTAACTGACAGATGCAACAACAGAAAAGCCAAATCTGCACTCTGCAATGTGGGCCATCTTGTAAAAATTAAAGGATTGCAACAGATTAGTTCAAGAAAGAAAAGGATACATTGGACTATTGTAAGTGATATGAACCACAGCTGGCCATATTACTAACTTACCCTCTCAACGTCATTCTCAGACGCTCAGAAGATGAGTATGAAAAGGTTCTAGATATTGAGAGCTTGTCCGAAAGCTTCGACTGGTTTTCAAGGATAATGGTCAAGGTCTTTCATCTATCCTGTACACCATATTCCCTATAACTTTAAACAAAATTTCTTAAGCTGGCACTTGAAAGAAATTTGTAAAAAATTATATAAATTCGAACTTAAATTAGAAGAGGCATCGTTAAGTATAACAGACATTGTACATGAAGCTGCAATTGCTGTTACTGCTCTAGCTCCAACGCAAGTTAGCGTTGAACGGCTTTTTCTGTTCTTCGCATTATAAAATCAGACCTAAGAGGTAAAATGAAGGAGGACCTGGCAGTTGCTATTCTATTTTTAAGAACTACTTCATTCAATGAGTAGATGACACTGGATGTAAGTTTTCATGTAATTCAAGTATGTAGCAGTTTCTTATTATATATATAATATATTATATATATATATATATTATATATATATATATATCTATATTATATATTAATAATATATTATATATAAATAATATATATATATATATATATAATATATATATTTATATTTAATAAGTATATATTATTATTATTA
>JABUQX010105299.1:7500-30302 GCA_015478945.1 Trachelipus rathkii
TCGACTCAGAAACGCTTCGAATTGAAAAAAATTACATTAACCAATCAGAGAACAGGAAATTTGAGTTCACCGGAAACGGCCGAATGCGCCCGTCGGATCAGCTGACAATTGTAAACAATGCAAGAGTTCCATCCGTTCGGTCTTACTTTTTTTTTGGTTTTTTACTTTAAAAAATGTTTAATATTATTATAAATTGGAATTTATTTCAGGCAGAGATAGAAAGGAGGAGAACGTATGTAAATTTGTAAAAATAATACTTGACTTATTGGTAATTCCACTATTATTTACGAATAAAATCAGTTCTTTAGCTACTCTCTCTCTCTCTCTCTCTCTCGACTTTTACCATATATATATATATATATATATATATATATATATATATATATATATAATATATATATATATATATATATATATATATATATATATATATATATATATATATATATATATATATATATATATATATATATAAATATGCATATTAAAAAAATTAAACGGGATCCATTCAATTTAGGCCTGTCATTATCGGCCATACTCCTTACAAAATGATACCTGGGTGTGGCCTAATAAATGTACTTACTGAAATCTGCTATTAAAATCTCACTAGCTATTAAAATATTATACTCTTGTACTTATATGTATCTAATTTATGAAATGATACGATATATTAGTACCCTTAACATAAAAGTTAACTAAAATATTAAAAAACTTTTGGCAAGTCATTTCCGACACATGTTTTGTAAAAAGATTTGTTTGTAAACAAAATATTCATCCGCGCGCCCGCCCGTTTACTAATTCCCGAATTCGAGGATTTAACAACGGGCGCCTGACTGTGAAGTTTACATGACGTAGAAGTGCGCAAACGGGCTCTGGAAAAGATGCAAGTGCGCCTGTGTGCCCGTCCGGGCTGCAGTCGGGCTTCTGGAAACGCAGCTTATATCTTTCATTTTAGATCAATACATAACTTTTAGTTTAAAATACTAAAAATAAAGAAGTTAAATTTTAATAAAATGCGTACTCAGAATAGGAGGTTATGCTAACCTTCTCCAGAGTTGTGCTTCCACTATCGTATGTATGAGCGCTTAAGATGAAGCAGTTCTAAAGCCGCGCTAACCACGGTTCAATAGATCAATGAGTAGCACATGGTTAAATTTGTAGGAGCGCTTCAAGCGACTAGCATGTCGGTAATAGTAGAGTGCTGCACTTTCAAATCTTTCGGAGGGGTTAGCAACGCCGGTCAATCTATAAGAACGTTTACTCAATTCTAACACAGCGCTTTATTAGAATGATGCAAAACTGCCTTGAAAACGCGAAGTTTTAAGAGATTGTAAAGAATTGGCATAAGACATTTATAGGAGTTCAAGTGAAAATTTCGCGAAACACTAATCTTTCCTTACGTAAATAACTGTATAATTTTTTTCCTTAAGATTTAAAAGCCTTTCAGCTATTACATGATTGTGTCTCATTATTATGTTAAACTTACATTTAAAGAGGCATACAAAGGGAAAAATTATTAATTTAGGTAAAATTTACTTCTTACCTGCAGTAAGTGAATTAACAAAATTAAGTTGCTTTTCTCTAAAAATGTAAGTATACTGAATTCGATCTTTGTTCCTAGATTGATCTGCAATTACATATTCTCTTAATGAAGCTCTACTAGGGTCATGTTTTGGGCTATCTTGAGTAACTAGAACAACACAAAGTCTTCTTCTGGAGTGAATAGACTCTACAGGACATAAAGCATCAAATACTTCCTGGAAAATGAAATGAAAAGAAATTAACGCTTCATGCAAATTCTTCATTCATCGAAAGTAGGGTGGGAAATACATTCAAAAAGTACATATTTTGTTTTCGCATGGCATTAGCGTAGTAAAGAGGTTTTCTGCAGTTGGTGCTTGGTACTCGTATCGATATCTGTATGTTTCACAATAATTCATTGTATGTCTTTCACCTTTTTTTTTCTTATTATTAAATTTCGTATTACCATTATCCCCATGCTCCGTATATCCTGAGGATCCTACCGAACTATAAGAATTAAGGTTATTGATTAATCCATTCCTGCTACTGGTCCACTACTTTTTACATGAGGCCGTTGGAATATCCCATTCAATACCGAGGCTAGAGTAACCGATAGGTTTGAGACTCAAATAATTATCAAAAAAGGACAAAAATAAACGCGGAGCGACACACACCAGCTTATTTCGCAGCCTGGTCTGGGCAGTTGCACGGGGCATCGCCAACCGGTCCCCCGCCCTCAGCATGAGACATAAATATAATTATATGTTCGCATCTAGCACACACACCATAGATAACTTCTATACCTTCACATCAATTTTTTACTATGAGTGCTCTTGGTGACTTCGGGGCGCAGGATAAAAGAGAACGTTTTTCCTGGCCTACAGCGTTAATGTCTTGCAGGGTAGCGTTTATATCTATGGACGCCGGCCGGTCAGGATCTTCGCCTATTCGACTCATATCTTCACACGTGGAGATTCTCAGTGATATTGGCGCTACTGTCTTACCCATCGAGTACATGGTACAATGTGGTATAAGCAACCGATATTAGAGAGTGGCTTTGGTCGCAGCGGTATTTCCAGTCCGGCTTCTATCACTTCAGTCGCAATTCAAAGTACGTTTTGGAGTTCGGTGTTTCTAGTATAATAAATGGTTGATTTCTAAGTCTGTATCTGGTTTGTTAGGGTCTGTTTGAGGACTTGGTGTACAAAGGACTATTTTTTTATAAAATATGCTTCGTAAAGCTTTTATTGTCTTTTAAAAGACTTCTTTATATATATTTATATATTCAAACAGGCAAGTGAGGAGTACATGATATAAGTTGGCGGGGCTTTGTTAAAGATTCGGTCTACAGTAAATCGTCCCATACCTTCATCACATTAATTACTATCATTGTTGTCATACTTTTTTATTTTTTTTTAATCGTCCTAATTACGCGACGCTTGTGATGATGGGTTCGAGTCGCCTGATGCGAACGAACTTTTCTCTCGTCGTTTAATTACATTTTTGCCTAAAATTGTGCATTAGCAAGTCTAGTTGTGCCATGTCGGTTTGCATGTTTGTCTGACCTTTGAGTTGTGAATGCTCCTGTCTTACCTATACAGGAGTACTTCTCACAGCAAGAATGCCGTGTACCCAGCAGGAAGGTTTCCAGCAATCCTTCTTATGGATATCATTATATAGTAAATACTAAGCAGCACTCCTATTTTTCTTGAGAGTATTCAAATAAGCAGTGCAATCTTGAAAACTGGTACGAGATTCCACTTCTTTTTTGGGTTGCAGGACGGATTCGTCTAAGTGGTAGAATTTGCATTCCTGTACATCTTTGTCACTAATGGCGTTGCATACCTGTTGTTCAATTAAATTTCCAGTTTTGTGGAGTCCATAGTTTTTTTTTTTTCATCCGTTATCATACATATTCTATAGATTTCCCTTAGCCTATCATGTGCTCTTTACACTCAGTAATTTTTATAGCTTCATTTTTTTGACTTGTACAATACTATTAATATATATATATATATTTGTATATATAATTATTACACCATTAACTATTATATTAATTAGGTGAGTCGAGAGTAATTAATATATTTCTAATCTCGGACCTCCTCATAGTATAATTATTTTTTACACTCTTACTATTTACTATAATCTTTTTGACATATTGATATAATATAATACCATTGAATTTAATACTTAGCTGGCTTCCTATTAACATGTTGCGCAGTTCCTCCTTCTTCATCACCTACACCTTTTGGTCGACTCACACTTCCACAATTTGACTGAGTGTTAATGGTGCGTAAACATACATCGTAAAAAGAAAAAGCCAGTAAGATTAGACCAATGGACGAAAGTCGTAAGAAAGCCCAGCCTACCACCCCCTCGTTATCCATAATAATTAAGTAAGAACATCGTAGCTAGTGCAGAAAAAGTCCACCCAAAATCACAATCAGCTTGTTTGAACCTTCACATGATCAATCTATATATATATATACTATATAACTATATATAATCTATCTATCTTATATATACATATACTATTTATGTAAATATATATTTATATTATGTTTATATCTATACTTACTTATAATAATATAAATAATAATAAATAATATCTCATTTAAATATACTTATTATATTATTCTAATAATTATATATATATATAGCGGCCGAGCGATGCTCGACCGCACGGGCGGACGAGCGTGATAGCGATTAGAGCCACTTGAGATCTTCTCTTATTTTGCTCTTTGTCACCTCTGGAGCGCGAGAAAGGGGAGAGGATAGTTTCGAGTGACCTTGATCAGAGCGCGCAGCGCTACGCCGAGGCTCGCGCGGCGCTCGAGGTCGCTGCTTGCTCACGATGACATTCCGTCTGCTTTGACTGCTATATACTACCTCTTCCTCTTTAGTCCACTACTCATTTTTCGTAGCTGCAATTCTGTTTCTCACAGAAAGTCCTCCACGACTTTACCGCACATGTCTCTTCTTCGGTCTTTTCCTCAACTTTGGTCTTCATGCCTTAATGGTGTCCATTCCTCCGATCTATACTTTCGGCCATTCTGTCCTAGCTCCATTATCTACTCTCTTACGATGAGTCCCCAGCCATTCATCAATTACTCTATCCCCATTACCATCTTCAGTATCAATCTAATTTCTTCATTTTAATTATATATATCTTCTATAATTACTTCATTCCTTATTCTGTCTCTCTACGATACTCCTCTATCAAAGTTCTTATACTATCACTATCATCATCTAATCCTCGTCACGCTTGAATATTCTACTTTCCACTCCTCTCTTTCGTGTGTTGTCACTTTAAGTTTCCGCTCCGATTACAGAGCGTCTCGGTAAGTCAGAATATATTCCTTCATGTTACAATTTAATCATCTTTTTTTAACTCTCCATATTCCACTCTCATGCATTACTTTTACTTCCCGGATTGTTTTTTATGCTTCATTCTAGTTGGGGGTCATATAATTGTCGACTGCTTTCATAATCTATACCATCCCGAACTTTTCCTTTGCTCGAGTAATACTCTCCTCCACATTCCTACCTCATTGCAATACTTTTCTTATGCTTAAATCTACAATTCTCTATTAAGAGATAATTAAGCAGGTATTCTCATTACCATTAGCACTTCACTCTACCTCCTCCTCTCAGTCAACCCATATATAATTTTCCCCTCATTCTCATTTCACTCCGGTTAGTTGGTATAATGATCCATCTGTCTTCTGTAGATCATTTTACTCTACATCCCTGCTTCCTACCAACATCTTTTCTGTAAAACAACATCCCATCCCACCACCTTCTCGCAATCCTTCCTCTCCTACTCGCTCCAACATGTCAGACTCATCGATACTGCATATGCAACTTATCGTCCTCGAGTAGTCAATGGTTACAATAAAGCTGGCAATTCATTCGAGCTCTGTACCATTCTCTACTTCTTTTACTTTGGCTCCGATCAATGGGAGTATTACGATAGGTATCCACTGGCTATCACTCGAGATCATTTCAGGCTATCTCTGTTTAAATACTCTGATCAGCTTATTTAGTACCTTCCTGCTGGGAACATTTTTTTAAGATTTTATTTTTATATATCAAGGGACAGATTTTTTAGCACTTTTTATCTTATATTATCAACAGCACTTTTTATGACCCTTTATTAATATCTACTATGTTTCAGGAGATCACTTTTTAGCCTTGTCTTAGCAGTGTTATGAAATTGTAGCTTATCATCTAAGTATAACCGTCCCACGGTATGCGCTCATAATGATACTCTTTCTATATATAGAGTACACTTTATTCAATTCACTCTGTTTAAACAGGGCCCTAAGAAATACCCTCACGGCAGTCCAGATGACAAACTCTCAAGGAGAGGCGAGAAGTTTCTCTATAGTGTTCCTGAGGTCATATGGGTGAAGTCGAGCTACAATCTGCTTATGTTTTTTTTTAACTAACGAGTTTGTTATAACATGTTTATATTAGTACACTTTTTATACTTGCTCTTACAACAAATTTATTTCACTATTTGAATAAGAGTTACATTATTATTTCTTTAAATACTCACAAAGTCAGTGCTAGTCTTGAGTGTCGTCACTGTGGTGTCTAAACTGGTTAGTAGGTATAGTGTAATGACTGTGATGTATTCTATTTAATTTATTATTTATTTTTAGCATATGATCGAGGTACGATTCGATGTATGTTAGAATAGTTGGATGGATCTCTGGATACGTGCGAAAGAACTATATTGCTCTCGGAGGCTGGATTGCAGTAGGTATTCTTTAACAGCTTGTCCGTCGAGGATTAGAGCGTTAGATGCTGTGTCGATCGACTATTGAGATCAGGTGCGTGATAATTAAGCTAGCTAGTTAGATCATCCAGACTGTGCAGCCATGAGATCAATTCGGCTTGCCTTGCTCGCGTCTGACTCCGTTCGCTTTTGAGTCACCGACCTGTGTGGAAGGCTCTTTAAGACGGGACGAGTAAGGTGCTGTTATTGTCTCGGAGGCATAAGTCCGCAGAACTTCAAGCAAAAGAGTAGAAGGTGACTAGCAGAGAGCGACTCGTCGTCTCTTGAAACGATGCGAGTCACATAGCGTCTGCACGTGCGTGGACTAAACTCGCTATATAGATCCTCACCACCGAGTCGCACGCTCCGCGCCTGACACCAAGCAAGCATCACGTGCCGCACCACACCTCAGCCGCACGTGAGAGAGCGTAGTGACACAGAGGAGGCGTGAGCGCTCGTGTCTTGAGTCCGCGGAGACTGAGTCGAGCTCTCAGGAGGCGATTACGGTTCTGAGCGACGAGTGTAGGTTGGCAACCATCTGTGCTGTCGAGAATGGGAATGGTCTGTCGGGTAATAGCTGTGGACGGATGCAGTGGCTCCACAGTGAGCAGGGTAGTATCTGCGAGGGTGGGACGAGACTGCGTGATGATATGGAGCGGCTGATGAACATAAGACGACGTAGGTGGGGTACTGAGCGGTCGTATGTGTTGGGAGAGTACGTAGAGTGGCATTTATGTAGCAGCACGGTGGGGGGACTCGAGGACAGCCACCTGTTATGTAAGACCTTGTATGTGGCCGTATCATGTGTCCGTACACGTGAGATTTCTCATCTGCACTCATGTAATTATCTAGCCCGGTATTAATGCAGTTCTCACTCCAGCGGTGAGTTGCGTGAACATGAGACGGTGTTGGCGGAGCCGATCTAGAAGATTGTAGCACGTGCGTATTTTTTCACGTGACGTTGTCGACGCATGAGGGAACATTCGAGGGAGCAAGTTTGGAACTATTTTATGTGTTAAGATTGATATGCCTGTGGCTCGTTCATATAGAGCAATTGCACAGAACATGTAGACAGCTGTCGTGGATTATATGCATGATTGGTAGTGCGTCGGCCGATAGGACATCGACCAAGAGGCGTATCGGAAAACGTTATATTTGAGGGACTTCTGTGACGTCGTCGCTAACTTTGCGTCATACGAGCGATTGATTAACCTTATCAGGAGAGTGAGCACTAATAGTGTAGTAGTAGGTGTCAGGAGGGTGCTGATGCTATAGGGCCCGGACACGGATAAACGGAAAGAGCTCGGTGGATCTAGTGAACAACTATGACACATAGCAAGAACCAGGGAGGCGACTCGTGTATGTCGATCGTACAAGATAGTAGGGCGGACTTAGTCGCAATTATATATAGTTGATGACTCTCGAGGAAGTGCACACGGAGCTATCACACCTTTAGGCACGAGCAACACGTCCTCGACGGGGAGTTAATAGCTCAAGCTGATTAAGGTGTCATGTGTTAACGCTTTCAACGGTATCTGAGGGTACGGTCGCCTGTCCTGCCCTAGAGGGTCTGGCTATTAGGGAAGAGGTATTGCGCACGAGGACTGTACAGATTCGTATTAATTCCCCATTCCCATCTCTTACCGGGTCGACTTCAGAAACATCATCGATGGAGCCGCTAGGTTTATTTATCTGTCTGTGTTCTTTCTCTCCAATGTGAGGTTACATCCCAATCCTGCATATAACCTTATATGTTATTCATTTGAATCTTATTTTCAAATAATTTGCCATTTACAACCTATCTATTAATTACTGCTAATTCTTTTTAATAACATTCTCCAGTTAATATCTTATATATTATTTATTATAATAATAACTATATTTTTTTATATATATATAAATATTATACTATATATACATATTTGAAAAGTTATGATTATATACATTAATATATGATTATGTCAGGGTAGGTATTCCCTAGTGAGAAAGTAATTTCTAAATCGATATATTACCCTGGCTGATTGCTGTGGGCCACCTCTATAGCACTTGTCTTGACCGAGATATGCAAGTAGAGTGGGGAAGCCTATGGGCTCTAGGGTGGAGCGTTTACGCTGTCTAGGACATGGTCGCATTAGGATATGCACTAAGCATGGTGAGTGCCCGAACCCCCTTTGGGCTTATTGTATTAGAATGGTATCACACCGTACCTGTGATCATCTTTATATACTACTTAGTATAACCAGGTTTTGGTGTATATGCACAGACGTTTGCGGCATCACATGTATACTGGCATTGACCTTCGCGCGCAGTCACATCAGCTGTTCTCGACTCTTCTGATGCGAGAATCATCCCATCCGCAATGCGAATGAACATTAAAATCGTTCCGGGATTTAAAAAAGTGAGCGTGGGTTTTCACTAACAGGTCACTGACAAGAACTTGAGGAACTTACGACCCGTAGCCTCTTAAGGAAGTGGGTTGGACTTAACTAATTGGGCTCTCATTGTCAAATGAAGCCATTATCTTATCTAATACAATTGTTACTTATATATAAAAATATCTTATATCCATTAGAATAAGATATTCCTGGAATTCAGCTTGATTTCATATTTAAAAAAGTCTATTAGAAAAACGGCCAATCTACGATCTTTTGTGAATGCAAATATTGCCAGTTATGTATACGTTTACTTCTTTAGGTTCTGTACTAATGATATATAGATAGAGTTACCTTCTATGGTGATTAATTCTCGTATTGATTATAGTATAATACATGTATTATTATTATATATATATATGATGAATATAAGTCTAAGTGTAAATTAAGTACGAGCTATAGATGACATCCTATATTTATAGGTTTATTATTTTATTGAGCCGGCTGGTGTGTAGCTGACCATTTTACATTATTACAAGTGTTATTATTATTAGTATATATACCATATCATAACCTGTTCTGTCTAGTTATAGATGCAGGTGAGCGAGCACAGAAGAGCTAAAATTAATCACGCTGATGTTCATACCATGTCAACACACGAGCTCTCATAATATACTATAATAGAATACTCTATCACTTAGCACTATCTCACATATATACATATTATTTATATTATATTCTATGTTACTAGGATAGATTTACGGCTAATCGCACACACACACGTACTAACATCACACGATCAGTATATATATTTTAGGATATCATCAGCCCGTGTACGCTAATTGTACACAACTTTACCGTAACGAGGATATCTGCTCAGCCTTTTTTAGTATAATCCACTAGTCTTTGGTTTTTGCGCGATTGTACATCATCGTAGTCCCCATGTCTATACTGGCTAGCTTATTTAAACTAGCATGTGTCACATCCGCATAACGTATCCTGCCTCTACAAGAGTCACGATGTACACTCTTTCACCGTATTGGTTCCTTGACACTAGCACCTACCAACCAACATACACATCAAACAGCACCACTTGCCTCAGACTACAACTACCACACCGCCGATATATAACAGTCACCAAGAGCCCACTAACCCGTGTCCCGTCCCCCCATCTCTGCACTACGCAGCACACACTACACACGACACAATGAAGTTCTCACTAAGCTAACGACTACTTATAGCACACGACGCACACGGCCGCCTAGCTATTTATATCACACACCACATACCTAGGCTTTCTAGTACACCACATAACACCTACTCCATGAGGCACTTACGCTCACTAGCCTATGGCTAGAACACATGAACTGAAGACGACACATACCTATGACACATTACAGATCCACCCTTTGATACATATACCGAACGCCGCTTACACTTCATTCAAGCCTACCCCTAGTGCGTCCTACTCACACTGTGAGCATTTGTACAATCTACGACGATATGACATACTATATTCCTCGACTATATATTAATATAGGATAAGTTTCTACCACTCAAATTACACACCTGTGATTACCTGGCATTACTTAGTGGATGGTACGCCTTTGAGGCGACTATTCTAGCAGGGGAGCTATATTTCTCAGTAACTAGTATACCCATATTATTCTTTGTCATATATAAATTACCTAATGATGCCTGAGTGGAGGGTGACAACTAATAAATATCTTTGTAGGTGTTTACATATGTGTACCTCTATTTATTAACATTAGCTTACTTACTATAGTTAACCCCAATCTATAGATATGATTATGTCCAGATGTTCACTGTCATTGTGACTTTCAAACATATAAATGATGTCAGGTTTTGTGATACATGTCGGGTGGAGGGCCTGCGGATGACAGGTGTATCTCAGAGTACCGAGTATCTTAGGGGGTCGAGAGCTCATTTGAACACGCGTCAGTGCGAGCTAAGAAATTCACAAATTGACAGGAGGTCGAGTTACTGATGGCATGTAGTCTAACATCACTCTAAAGACTGCAGTGAAAATGCTGAGCTCAACTACTGTCGAACAATTAAAGAATTACGAAATCTATTTAAAGAAAGTTAGAACCAATTACTTCTCATTAGATGCGAAAAAAACTAATGATTGGTAATGTGGTGAGACAATTACTAGCGTGGGACTTATGGAGAAAATTTTGCTACCTGATATGAGGTAGAGTCGAGTTGTGCCCGTGCTGTCGGCATTATGTGAATAGGTGGTGCCTGGTGTTCATGAGGCGACTCCTATCACCGCTATTTCTTCGTTTTGGGTGTACGAGGACGTGTAGGACGCATTTCTTCGGGTAGGCTCCTTGAATCTGGAACATTTTGATGTTTGTAGGTCTCATCTCTATTACTTATACAAATATTGTATCCCGCGGTTATACTCACTACGTAAGATTCCACGTCATATGCTCGTTAATCCGTATTTCTGACAAAACCTATTGCACCGCACGTCCACACCTATAATAGATAGACTAGCGATAATCAGTCTACGCCGACTGGGACGCATTTTGACAGCATCGGGTTGGACTTTTATGTAGCTATGTCTAATCAGTTACATAGCCCCGCAGCGGGGGAGAACCCAACTACACGTACTTCACCGGACAACCTTAACCTGAGAGCAGTAATAATGATGCTATATCATTCCATAATGATACATAAAAGAGACTTAATCTAGCCTACCGATGCATGTCACGGGCTGGCACCCCGGGCGCACAAACTGCCCGGGTTGGATGTTGAGGTGTGTCGGGATTTAGTTCATCAAATGGTGTTCCACTTTTTTGGACAATAGTATCCTGTATGAATCACCTAAGATAGCTACGCTTTCCACTGTTATGGTAACTCTATGTTTGTACTGCTGTTAACTGATACTCATGGGGAAGCTCTTAGGTAATCTTTTGATGGGACTGCGAATGGGCTCTTTACAAACTTCTGAATAAGGGTTTACACTTGCTCATATCATAACTACGACAGTTATGTGTACTAACATTACAGTAAACCGCTTTAGAAGAAAGTAATAAATACTAGTAAACCATAAGAGGGTGGTTTGACGCTTAAATCGCAATAGGGGGATTAGTACATGTCGTTTGTTTTTCATCTACGCTGTGTGGAGGCACTGTCCTCGTAAAGCAATCAATGTCTGCGAGTGCCTATCCAACTCTTTAACGTATGCTTTAACGGTCATGTTTATAAACCTTTCGCTTTATCGGAACCGTTAATAGTTTTTACTCGCTTTAATAACCTGGGCCACACAGTGAACCTTCGTAGTTAACGATGTTTAACCATAACTTAAAGAGTTTTCAAGTGTAAATCGATGTAAATCAAATGTAGAGATGTTTACTCAGCTTATTCACAACCCAGGGACACTTTAAGTATAGACTTTTGTCTCTTTTTAAGCTGTTGGTTACTGGCTTTACAACTCAAAATAATATTACCCTTTTACTCTCAGTCCTCTTATTCGCTTATACCTACTAACACATGTTAGTTTAGCCTACTTCTGTCTAAGAGCTCATTATATTTTCATTAACATCTACTGGAGTTTTTATTCGTTGCTGTTTTTATGACTATTTTTTTTACCAACTACATTTTTTTTATTTATTTTTGTATTACTATTATATATACTGTCATTGGGTTCTATTAGTACTTATTATTTTGGTCATTTCATCTTATGTGAGATCATCTACTTTTTATTATATATCCTTAGTCGTCGGTTAATTTTAAGTATGCTCCTTGATCAGATGTGTATTCTTACTCTTCTCGTAGATTGTTTAGAAGCATCCTAGACTTCCTTCCACCACATACTTCATTCGACCTCATTGTTACTGACACATATAAGGCATACAAACATGCTACGCACACACAGCAGCATCACTCAACACACATCAAGCGTAATAATTTATTAAACCGCACATTTCTTTCTAGATTAAACGACGTACATTTTATATTAGCCCAGCTACGTACAAATAAATATAAAAATCAAATCAAATTAAAGTTTCTTAAAACTTTCTATAATAAATCAATCATTATCTTTGAACAAAGAAATTTAATTATTAAGGTTGATTTTATATTTTGTTTGTTTATAAATTTTATCAAGTTTTAAAAGTTTTTTAAAATACTTTTTAACTATAAATTTTATCAAATTTTATCAAAAACATATATTTTTAACGTACCTTAAGGCAATAAATCAGTAAATCTAGTAAGGCGAAGCCCCTAGCACCCCTCTACACAAGCTATGCCACGTTTTGTTCTTTTTGACTTACTGCTCTTTACATCATCTTTAGCATGTAATGAAGTATTAAGAATAACAAAAAAGAGTTCCTACTCTGCTAACATACAATTGTATTTTTTAAATCATTCTAAGTTTTTATTTAAACAACAATTATTCACTTTTTATATTATCCTACGCAATTTTCGAGATGTTAGCTTTAAAAATATGCTCAAAATATTTTTTTTAAAATAATTTGATTATCTGTTGGTTATTACCATTTAATATATTATTTATTCTCCGTGAGGTGGTGACATTGACATATCCATCAGCGAGAAAAACACAAACACCGCACTCCTCTTTTATCAGAATAAATCAGCTAAACGATTGACCTCTTCCTCTGTAAAATGTGGTTGAAATAACTACTTGAGGGGCTAATTTTAGGCCATTAATCTCCTTTTGTAATCCCGGGGCGATTTAGGCCTAATTCAGGTCAAAATATAATTTCAAAACTGACCTTGTTTTCTAGTAAGGAGATGTGGTCAATATTCTACAGTATACCGGCCTAAATTTAGGTCTAAATTTAGGGAGTAAGCCTATATTTTTGTTATCGACGCAGGTACTGATTGTAAAGCACCTGAAATTTACCTGTTACATGGGTCCAAAAAGGCTAATTCCCAGTATAGAACAAGAATCATTGTTATCTATTATATTTTATAAATATATTTCAAAATGAAAATATGCATGGAGGTCGGATAAGATCCTTTAAGGCAGGTAAGTAAAGGAAAGTGTTTTCCGTTACTTGTCGATGTCGGTAGTATATCCTCTAATTTCTATAAACGTTAATTACCTCTTAATCCGGATGTACTACCTTGTGCAATCAAGTCAGCACCTTCCGGAATATGTGATTGTCGACAGATTATTATTTATGGTCTTTGGTGAACAATGAATAAAACTTTGTTCTGTTAAAATTGGGCAGGTGTGTTTTATTATCTTTTTTATGCATTACCCAAACTCATCTTAAAATCATAGTCATATAATTAACTGTTAAAGCCGGCTTCGGGTGCAGCGTACAAGTTAAGTAACCCACTAGGGGACACGAGGAAGTATTAATTATTTTGTACTAAGATATAAAGTCATATTTTTAATAAAAAGATGGATTTACAAATGGAAGAATAACTTAATTAATTTGCGTTAACTAGAGTAAGATAATAAAATTGGTTAACTTCACTAGATGTAGGTAGGTAGGAGTACCACGGAGGAAGCAAAAACGCATTTAGACGCCCGCATAGCGTGACCCGGTGCGGAACCAGACGCAAATGAACCCCGCACGGCGTAATATTACTGGAAGTCGGCATACTCGCGAAAATATTTGTCTCATGGTTATAAGTATTGAAATCCGCCGTGGGTTAACCTAACTTTCACTTTACATCATTTTTGATATTTTCTAAATATGATCCAGAGATATCTCCTATAGGTTTATGAATTGTTATCATTTTATTTCTTAGCTTGAACATTTTTAATTTGTATTTATAGAAATAAACCAATTAATCACTTGGTAAAGTTCATTTTCTTGAAACAACATTCTTACAATGTATTTGAAAAGAAACAATTTTGTTTTTGTAGAAAGCAGTTTGTTTTATTTATCCTGAAGTTATAATTCCTTGAGGGGAAATAGAACAAAATACTGCCGGCCTGTGACGTAGGCCCAAAGTTCCTCTTTGTAGTATGCTTTAAGATCTTTTACTTTAGAAATTGTAAAAACACAGTTTTAATATGCCTTAAAGTTACACTATATACTCCGACGTAGAGTTAATGTATAGAAGTTATGCCAATTGCCCTCCCTTTCAAGGTATGTCTTTACGGTTTTAACCTTCTCTATGTATAAGACTTCAGTTTTAAAAATAGGAGTTGTATTATCTAAAATATTATTACATAATTACTATATTAATTAAATTAATGACCGTGTGTCTACCTATGCATAATAGCGTTCCCACTCATTGTAAAAAACGCGGTAATTTCTCTTTAATGGATGTTCAATGATTGGTATCATATCATATACTTTCACTAGATCTGACATACAAATGTATTGGTAATTGTTTCCTACCCTCTATACTATATCAGGATGTTGTATGGCGATGCAGTCTTGAATAACAACAAATCAGAGAATATCTCCCTTGATATTGTCTCAATAAAACTAACTGATATATCCAGGACTTTTAATAACCTAATGCGCTTGAAACAACATTCTTGATTTCTTTCCGTTACCAGTGGAAGACCGGAGGGTAAGGAGGCCATTGATACAGTTTACACAAAACTAATATTATACATACTGAAATGGGACGGATGTCCAAAAAAAGTTTTATCAACCTCCTTGAAAGATATGTATGCCCTTACCACTTAATTGAAATACACACTTGTCATATGTTTCTGCGCATCCGCGCTGTAATATATACGCCGGCGGGTTTCATTTCGAGTTCTTTCCGCACCGGGCTACAGCTTGCAGGCGCTCTTTGCGTTTTGCTCTCCCGTATTTCTATTCTATAAATCCTAGTGAAAATTAATTATTATTCTAACTGATCCATAAATTCTGGGAGATTTCTTTCCCAGGAAAAGTATATTACTTTATAAGTTATGATACTAAATAATTAGTAAAAATAAAACACTTTAATACAAATCCAGATAACTTTCGTGCAAAACCGCTTAAACAGTTTAAAATGACTATCCTTTCGGAAATGAGTTTGGGTCTAAAAGATAATAAAACACACCTGCTCTAAATACAGTTTGAAAAGAACAAAGTTTTAATTTTTCAAAGACGATAAAATCATTCTCGACCAATCAACATACGAGGTCATATGAGAGATAGGAATTAACTCCGACCAACTCACAAGGTTAAGGAATAAACAATTATCTTCTTACCTGCTTGAAAGGATCTTACCGATCCAGCATGTTTCAGTTTGAAATCATATTTTATAAAAATAAGTAATAATAACAATGATTTCTTGTCTAATACTGGAATTAACCTTTTGAACCTGGTATTAAGGCGCTTAATCAGCCTGGGATACAAAAATGCTTATCCTAAATTTAGACATAAATTTAGGCCTAACGTAGTTATTGCAGCACATTTTTACAGAAAAAGGGTCAGTTTGAAATATATTGTTGACCTGCGAATTAGGCCTAATCGCCACAGGGATACAACAAGGATTTATCCTAAAAATTTAGGCCTATAAGTAATTATTTCAACACATTTATTACAGAGAGAGAGGCAGTTTTCGTAATCTGTTAAAGGAGTGCGGGTTGTGTTGTCTTTTCTACGTGAATGGATTGTCAATGTACATAGCTAATAATAAATAATAATAAAGAAAATCCGAATTTATTTAAAATAAACAAATTTGAATAAAGGGCGACTTATCCCTCATGTGCATAAGTATAAATGTAAGTGTAAGTAATTTTAGTTTAATGTTTAAATAAAAACTTAGAATAGATTTTAAGTAAAATACTATGTTATGTAGCAGAGAAGGAACTTTTTGTGGTGGAGTTTTTATACTTATGTTAACATGGCTAAGCGAAGAAAATGGAATGTAAAGCAGTAACGTTACAAAGAACAAATACTGTTAGCATAGGTTGCTTGGGTTAAGAGGGTGCTAGGGGCTCGCCTTAACTGATTTACTGATTTAGTTGGTGTAAGAAAAAGTAAATAATTTATGTTATGAGCTCAAATTTGTAATAATAATTTGCAAATAAAAATTAATTTCAAATAAACTGAATAGTTATAAAAATTTATAAACCAATAGTATTAAAGTTAATATAAATTTTTGTTCAAAGATAAATGATTGATTTAATAAATAGAAGTTTTAAGAAACTTTTTGAAATTATTTTAGTTTATTTGAATGAAGTAATATAAATGTAAACGTGTTTAAATCCTGAAAACATATAACCACTAGATAGTGATTTAAATTATAATTTATAACCGGGTTAATGTGTGGATTATGTGCTGTAGAGGTGTGGTGTCCCGGGTCGCTGTGATGTGTGATGTTTAAATAATAATACAATAGGCATGACGTAAATAACACTAGTACTGCACATAAAAATGAGAATCGTCTAAAAATAATCAATAAATATAAAATATAAAAAAATAGAATAATAGATATTAAATAAAAAGTAATTAAAAAAAAATAAAGAAACATAAATGTTAATAAATATAATATACAGTCACATAACTATTTAACTAATTTACTGATTTAGAGCATGTAAAACATGACAAGTTTAGAAAGCAGTTATAAATAGTATAATACAAAAAAGCAGGAGCTAATCATTCTCCCCTTGTTTGCAGTAACATTCTATTGTATTTACTGATTTACTGCTTTAAGGTATGGTATGTTAATAAATATAGCTGAGTTATAAAAGCAGTAAAATATACAGTTTAAAGGGCAGTAAAACATGAGGCCTTAAATGCGAGTAAAACCCACTGAGTTAGAACAGTAATTAGCAAGTAAATTACAAAAGCTATACTAATTTTTCCCTCCTATTGGTTTGTTTATGGTAACAACCTTCTATTTTGATTTTACTGCTCTATTAGGATGTAATGTTATAATATAATATGTGAGTGCATTATATTGTAAAACATATGAGTTAAAAGCAGTAAAACATGAGTTTACAAGCAGTAAAACATGAGTTACGAGTATGGCTAAGTAATTTACAGAAGCATACTACACTAATCACCCCCCCTAGGTTTTAGTTACACGGACGGTGGTAACCTTTAAAGTTGAGATTTTATCTGATATTACTGCTTAAGGTATGTTAATGTTAAAATGTTTTTAATAAAATTTCGTAGAATTTAGTGTTAAAATAAATATGTTTATATATTAGACACAAACTGGTTTTTTTTCTTTTCCTTTCTCATTCCTCGAGATCTCTTTTCATTATTTAGTATGGGGTTTAACTTCTTATTAAGGTAGATTTCTATAGTTTAATGTCTTATTGGTCAGCTTTCCTGGTTTTAGAGTGTAACTACATGGCCCCTCAGTACTCGGACTCATCAATGGTGAATTAGTCGCTGATGGAGCTTTACCCCCAAACGCTCCTCTGGATATCGTTCCCTGATACATGACTCCAAGTTTTATTTTAAGTAAAAGGTGTTTATATATATTTATATATATATATATAATATATATATATATATATTTATAATGTATGCTATTATTTTTGTACACCTATAATATAATATATCTTTAATATATATATAATAAAATATGATATACTATAATATATTTAATTGTGTGTGTGTGTAGGTGTAATAAGGTGTAGGTGTGAGCTAACGAAGCTGGTATATGTTATACAAAGGGTGGATAGTAATGTGTCTAGGTATGGTGTGGTTTTGTGTTTGTGTAGGCCATAGTGTGAGACGCTAAGTGGCCTAGTAGGTGTGTGATGTGTATTAAAGCCTATGCGTATGTGGTGTGTGTATAAAATAGTCGTCCTAGCAGGGTGGTGCGTGTGTGCATAAGGTCCATAGTGTGTGTGTGTAGTGTGTGTGCCAGATGGGTGGCGGGACGGGGTCTGGTGGTGTGGCCTAATAGGGCGGGTGTCAATGGTGTAGGCATGTGTGAGGTGTGTGTATGGTGTTGTAAGCGTGTAGGTGTGAGTGTAAGTGTCTCTTAGATTGGGTCGTATGTGTGGTGTGTTATACAGAGTAGCCTAGCGGGATGTGTGTGTGTGGGTGTTTTTTTGTTGTATAAGTAGCGTACAGGTGATTAGTTAAGGTGTGTGGGTTTGATGGTGTGTGTGTGTGAGAGTTGGTGTAGGTAAGATGTTTTATATGTGATGAGTGTGTGTATGGATGAAAGCGATTTTACTCTCTAATCTCCGTTGTACTATTGATACTATAATTATATATATATATTTATATATTATATAAGATGGTTTATCTATATAATTATATATAGGTATATACTATATATATATATATAGTATATATAATATATATATATATATATATATATATATAAGTATATATATAAAAATGCAAAATCGAGATGCCCTTTTTCTAAAACTGAAGATTCAGAAATAGCTTAAATTCTCATCTATTTTGGACATACAAAATTTATGAAATTTTTCAATATATAAGAGTTAACAAGTTGTTTCAGTGGATATAATGGGCATTCAGACGGAGCCTCTGAATCTGTTTGAGTCCTATATCGACTGATCCTAAGAGGCACTATCGGGTCGAGCTTCAGTTCTGTCAGTGACTCTGGAAGAAGTCCACTTTTTATTTTTAAATTCCCGCAATTAATGTTTCTGCTTGAGGATGCGGATGATTCGCATAACAGAAGAATAGAAGATGTTAATGCGCAAGCGCATGTGCATATATCCATGTATGCGCAAACGTCTGTGCATATACCATGCTAAGTAGTATAATCGAAAATGACATGGTGGTGACGCCATGTCCTTTAAATGGAGGAGCCAATGGCCGCTCAGGATCACCGTGGAAACCTTCCAGGATAGTGCGGCAGTGCCGCACTAGTTCTATAAAAGGTATATATATAGGTAGGTTGTATATATTATATATATGTATGTAATAATACAGTATTAGTAGTAGATATATATATATAGTATAATATATATATATATAGGATATAATTTTATAGCTACGGGTGTATAGAAAACATACGCAATATATTGAGATAGTGGAAAAGGCAAATTTAGAGAAACTAGATCCTCAATGAAAAAAACTATGGTTAGGGATGTGGAGAGGAAAAGTACCTCCTTGGAGACCGCACAGAACAGTATAAAAGGACAGGTTCCGACGGTGACGATGAAGAACTGGGTATAGAGCGATACGGTCGAGATGTGTTAGCAACGGTAGGGGGACGGGACTGGGATTGACCGAGGGTTGTGTGTGATGTGTGGTAGTATAAGGGTGAGGTGTATGTGTCTAGGATGCAATTCGTGGCATATTAAATACATTGACATGACCTATGTGAAATAAACTGAAGTATTTCGAAATAAATAAGTGAGTCATGAAAGGTGGGTAGTAAAGAAAAAAAAGACGAGGAGTTGCGAATAACAGGCGAAAATAATAATATCGTTTCACCGCGCGGATGCTGCTTGTTCGCGCGCTGTTCTCGGTGGGCCTGCGTTTAAGGCGATAAACGGCGGTTGGTGCAACCTCCGAAACGCACCCCTCCACCCTTTAAAGCTTATGGGGGGGTGAAATCCGTGAAAAAAATAAAATAAATAATAATATAAAGAAAATAAAAAATAATATAAAATAAAAATAAGAAATATAAAAAAAGTAAGCACTAAAACTTATCTTAAAAAAGTACTAGTCTGAGTTAATTAAAACACATATTATATAAAAAAAAAAGAGTAAAAAGACATGATCCTAAATATAGGACAAATAGGGATAAAGGAGAGGTGTGCCTGAATATTGACGAGACATCTCTTGACGAGCGTACTGAACTGTTGTATATTGTCGTAATAAATAAGTCGCTACAAAGGCTAAACAGTTGCTGAACCTAAGAGAAAACAAGTGCTAAAAAGTGCTGGAAATATAATAGAAAAAAAGGAGCTACAAACTGCTTGAGTGATATAGAAAATAATATCGCTTTAAAAAAAGTCTCAGGAAGGGTACCTGAGTATTAAAAAAAATACATGCCTGTACTGACATGGCTCGTATTACCCCATCTGAGGGTGATAAGCGCTTATAAAGGGGCGTTAGAAATGACTCGAAAATGCCAGTTTGATTCGTAACCTCATGACTCACTGTCCCTCAAATCTCGACCAGGTCCTCTTCCCTCCTTTCCTATGCACCGTCGTCCCGACGTCTAAATATAATATAAATGCCAGCAGTGGAGACTAAAACAACTCCCTGCTTTCACGTCCTGTTTTCACCGTCAAACCATCTAATCGATTCTCCTCGGAGCACTCAGATTTCGTAAACTATTTAACGACTGCATTTCTTTCAGATGAAACCTATACTTTCTCTCATTGCCTATTCTTTAATGACTCACACCTACCACTTAAGGCACCATAATTCCTCTCCATACGCTTTTTTCCTGTGGCCACCACAGATAGATCGAAGTCCGGAATCAAATTGCTTTTGCGGATCGACCACACACGCTACCATGTAAGTAAGCTCATTGCGGATGATTCCTAGCATGCAGGGGCTGTCTCCGAAACGCAATTCTTAGTGAGAATTAAGACGGTTCCTTGTTGCGTTCCTCGTTCCTGCTTCTATATTCCGACGTACGTGTCGTTCTCCGAGTCTCGCGAAGCTTCTCTCATTCAGACACTCAGCCTACTCTCAATATTACTTCATCGTGATATTTTTCGCCAGATGGCTCCATCCAGTGAAATGCTCTAGTACTGATTATTTACGCAATTAGGAGCCTTCTTCGCATCTCGTTTACTTTCATATATCGTACTTATTATTTGCTTTGCCCCACCTTGCCGGCAACCTTTCCACTTCTCCATCGCACCACAACTTGCTTCCATCCCAACTGAGATTCTCCTCTCAAACTCCTCTACCTCCTCCAACCACCCTCAACCCATCCACAGCCACTCTCATCCTCACTCCTGGGGCTTACCCACTCTCATCCTTTTTATAGCCCTCCTGCAGTATTCTTCTATTAACCGGATATCTCTCCGCCTTCCTCCTCCTCTTCCTCCCCCCTCCCGTGCTATGATCTCACAGCTTCTCTCTTGTTTTCCCTCTGATTTCACTACATGTTAGCAGATTTCGTAGTATTTTCGGGTCCAATCTATCATTTCTTTCTTCCGTCTCACAAGAATCTCTCCGTTTCTAATCTTTTTATATTTCTAGTTAGCGGTTTGTTGGTTTTTCTAGTAACGGCCCTCGCCATCTTTAAAATTATCTTTTTCTTACCCTTTCGACCGCATCTCTCGTTATTTTCTCTCCTGCCATTCTCTCCGGCTCCATCTTTTTTGCCCTCCTCTGTATTCTCTCTATTCTCTCTGTCTCCTTGCCTGTACATATTCCTCGCCTTGCCTGCCGCTGGTTCTTACTTTTCAGCCACTTCCTGCATGTTTTCCCTGTTTTTTACTTTTAATTGTCTTTTTTCACTTCTTCGTTCCAGCATGGGGTATGTCTCTTCCTAGTACCGGATTCCTAACCACATACCTTTAACTCAGAGTTTTCTCTGCACTTCCTTTAAATGACTATCCATGCCACAGTCCACTTCGTTTTCTTACTTCCATTCCATTAGGGGTTTCCTGCATTTCCCGTTCATGCACCAGATTTCGTCCTCGTTTCATTGTTTTATCTTTACAACTTTCTCTACTCTCTGATTCACATGCCGCTCTTCTGCTTCATTGTCACTCCCTTCCCTCCCTCTTTATCTTCATTGTCCACGCCACCACCGAGTCCCCTATGGATCCGCATAGCCAAGGACACTCCCGGGATCACCTTTACAGTTGCTTAACCATTCCTTTTAATCGGAGGACTAGGTCAGATATAGTCCTATCACTCGATCTTTTGATCGAATTGTATGCCGTTACCTGAATTCCATGTATACGCTCGTAACAGAATGATGAGACTCTCTGTGCTTGAAAAACTGTTCATTTATTTTTAGGTGTCTTTCTCAACACAAGAAATTCAATCAGACGCCATTCTCCCTCCATTGTTTGTCTTGTATCCTCTCCAATGGTCCCAATACTCTTCTCCATTCTCTTCTTTACTCTTTCCTACTCTAAGGCAGCGTTGTAAATCTCCCGCATCCACAAACAAGCACCTTCTCCCCCTTCCTCCTCACCCCCACCTCTTCTCTCCATCAATTCACATAAATTAGTGTTTTTCCTCTCTGAGTGCCCCTTGTTTGTGCATATATCTGGTATATCGTCTATATTTTTTTCCGGC
>JABUQX010105300.1:0-12500 GCA_015478945.1 Trachelipus rathkii
CCCAGCAACTCTCGAGCCAACAACATTTTGGGAAGTTCCCTTGTCTTCTTCTCATCATTTAACAAAGTCCTTTTGTGGGAAAACAGTCTTTATTGAAAAAGATTGGTAATGCATATACAAACTGTATTTTAATTCTATAATTAATTTGGCTTGTCGTTATTATTATTGTATTTTTATTTATATTTATAAATTTTTTATTGTAAAATAAAAAACTTTGTAAATTATAATTATGAACTGAAATTTATCTTTCTGATTTGAATAATTAAATAAATAAATATCTTTATATTAATATTTATTCTAGTAGTTAAAGACAATGTTAATACTAAATATTTTTAATCTCTTACATTACTAATTTTTATACTCAGAATAGCGAGGTAAAACCGAATTTATATCACATGAAAGAATTATTAAATCTATTAAGTAATATTGTTATCTATTCTCTATCATATTATACTAGTATATTATTAATATAGAGATTTATTCTTAAATATTACATATTTATAAATGATATGTATATCCATTATCCATATGAATATATGTGAAATATATTTCTAATTGATGCTTACATTAGAGTTATATATATATATATATATAATATATATATATATAATATATATATATATTAATATAATATTTATATATATATTAATATAAATAATATATATATATTATATATAGAGAGAGAGAGGAGAGAAGTAGAGAGAGAGAGAGAGGAAGAAGAGAGAGAAGAGAGTCAGTATCAGTAATTTTTTTTTTAAAAATTTAAGAATTTTTGATACAAGAAATAATAATTAAAAAAACAGTAATAAAATCAATATAATTACTTTAATAATTTCAATAATATAATATAAATAATAATAATTAATATTATAAATTATATAATTATAATAATAATAATAATAATTAATTAAATTAAATAATAATAATTAAAAATTAATTATAATTATAATTAAATAATATATAATAAATAAATCATAAATTAATTAATATAAGAATAATATATTAAACCATAAGTCTACGTAAGACTATTCGATCATGAAAAGTATAGTTTCCATTAAAATTTGAATAGGTTTTTTTTCAATATATGAGGAAAAATCGATATAATTTTTGCTCATACTAATATATTTAATAGAGCTTGTTATAATTATTATTTAGCGTAACTTATATATATATAAAATATATTTATATTATATCTAAATGTAAGTAGAACTTATAACTTTAATTGACTTATTTTTTGTAAAAAGAGTAAAATTTAATATTGTATTTTAGAAAAGATAAAATGATTGGAATAATTATAGTATTAATCTTATTTACAAGTTCCTTTAAACACTATTGTAATTTCGATATAATTTTTCCTAAGAATGATTATAGAAGTATTTATTTTTGAGCGAAACTTAATTATATTAAAGTATACTTATTATATAGTAGCATTTAATATATGTAGAAACAAATTTATCAGCTATATCTAAATAATATGTTATCCTTTAATACAAGTCACTGATAACAAATACCTATAGATGAGCTAGCCAATATAGTTATATCACTAATTAACATATTATTTGAGTCGACAATTTTGATTATGATAGCGTGGAGGATGTGAACTATTAAATATATTAATAAATTAAATATATATAACTTATTATAGAATAATTTAGTCATCTAGCTAAAATATTGATACCGTATAACAATTTTTATACCAGATTACCTGGGTACATAGTTATAATTATATTAATATCATTATTGTTAAATTTAGAGATTATATATATAAATATATATGTTAGTATACCTGAGCTTATTTTTTCAAACGCCATTATATATATATTAATATTATATATATAATATATATATATATATATATACTTAAATATATTATTATATATATATATTAATATATATATAATATTATATATTATTAATTATATATTAATATAATTATTATATTAATATAATATATATATATATATATATATATATATATATATATATATATATATTATATATGTATGTATATATATATATAAATATATAATATATATATATATATATATATAATAATATATATCAATATATATATAATATATATATATATATATATATATATATAATACTATTATATGTAATATATTTATATATATATAACTATATATAATATATTTATATATAATAATATATATATATATATATAATATATATAATATATATATATATAAATATTAAATATATATAATCATATATATATAATATCTATTATATAATAGTCACTATTATATATATATATATATAATATATAAATATAATTTATATTTAAATATAATAATTATATTATATATTTTATATAATAAATATATATTTATATATCAATATTTATAATATATTATTTATATATATATATTATTATTATATAATATAAATAAATATAATTTTATAAATTATATTATATATATTATATATTTATTATATTATATTTATTATATATTATAATATTATTATTTAATATTAATTATATATATATAATATATATATATATTATATATATATATATATATAATATATTTATATATTTTTATATATATTTATATATATCTATATATATATATATAATATATATAATATATATATATTATATAAATATTATATATATATAATATATTATATATATTATATATATTTATTATATTATATATATTTATATATTATATATAATTAATATTATATCTTATATATATATATATATATAATATATATATATATATTATATATATATATATATTATACTATTATATTATAATATATATATATTATTATATATATATATATACTAATTTATAATAATAATAAAATAATAATAATAATAATTAATAATATATAATAAATAATAATATTAATAATCATAATAATAATATAATTAATAATAATATTAATAAATATAATATATAATATATATAGTAATAATAATATTAATAGTTATATCATGGGAACAATCCAACTAACAATGATAAGAATATGAAAGCTTGTTTTGGAATACTTAAAGTGTAGAAGGGATATTAAATTTTGAAGACGAGTCATATAATGTTACATTGGAAAATTGTGGTTGACTCGGTGAGAATTGTGTTTGTCTATTTGGAGACAGAAAAGTTAGGTAACGACCAGTAGATATCCGCAGGAGCGGTTTAACAGTTTAATAATTTTGGTGTATTTTAATAATTTTTTCAAGAAAGTTCGAATTTTATGGTTTGCTATTTTGTGCATTTGAAGGAACGAATCAGTATATCTACTCACTGGTTTCGTAACTTCTCAACCTGTCCTCCACTCGTACTAACTATAATGTGCGTACTTACTTCCTCACCTTTACCTATTTAACTCCACCCAGTGTTTAATTTCCTTTGTACATGTACCTGTACCTCTTTCTCTACCCACTTTTCACCAGCCCTGGTATGATTTTAATCGTTTTTTGTAAACTTATTTTACTTACCAAACCTACTAACATATATCCTCCATAGTTAAACAACTCTTAGTCTGACTTTGTACGTTACATATCTAATACGTTACTGATTTATACTTTAAAGTAGGTCTTAATCTGTCATTTCGTAACTCCTCACAATTATATACCTACTATCATCACAACCATCTTCACCATTCATCCCTTTTGTAATTATCATTGTTCATTTCGCTATAGGTCAGCACAGGCACCGAGGGTTCCTACTTCACTTGTTAAATATCTTTCGAGATATTACCATAGACATCAAAACACCGGTGCTCTGATTTCTCGACGCACGGAATTCCATATAAGTCACTCTAATGTAAACTTATTATCAATGATTTGAGGCTCTCTAAATACTCTTAAATTAGAATCACAATCTACCAGTTATTAAACTGATTATATGTGTATAATATGACCATTACCTTAAATTAATATAAAACACAGGCAATCCTAGCATAGACAACTTACCTCTTGACTCAACCTTATTTGACCACTATGAATTCGACTTATTGACCATTTTTATAGGGGGACTTTCATCACTCAAACTAGCCTTAATTACTCGAATTCTCTCTTGAGTATAAAAAAGTGAGGTTGAGGCCGTTAAGATCGTCGACACATTATAAGGACCGATTTGGGTTCATACCTTCTTAAATTGACTCACATACATCTGCTTATACTTAACCTCGATATATAACCGTTTTGTAGAAACCACTTATTCAATTGCACGCATTAATCCAGAGAATTGGGAGAATCTCTTAGGACAGTCTGTCAATACTTTTTCTTCCCATGAGATCTAAAAATATTGGGCTTCACATGTCGAAATTGTCGCACTACTGGAGAAGTGTATGGACGCGTCTCATCACAGCCCCTCTAATGTTTATCATCCATCCCGCCAACAATGATGCGTATCACCCCTGCTACGTATGTGTCGAGTAGCCGGTCGACCTATAATGACATTCTTAAGCCCGTGTGCCTAGGTTAGTGTAGGGAGAAGTTTTTTTTTTAAACAATAATACCCCTCCTATAAATGATACAAATTACTTATGTATACCGAGAAACACATCTTTCGAGATCTTCTTATTGAGTCCAGATTGAAGAGACACATTGGACCATGATTTAGTAATATAGATTTCTGGTGAGCTATCTACCTAATTCTCAACTCTCTTTCTTAGATCCTCCATGGTGATCAATAGCACTAATAAAACTCATAAATATCAATGACTAACTACGAGTAAACAAATAACTACACTACTAATTTTTGGAATAAGATAAATTAATATATACTGATTATAATGTATAGAGAATAATAAGATAGAGTACTCCGACTAATATAGATCCCTAAAAACCAAGGGTCCAATAATTGTGGAATGATAGGTTTTGTTTCCTCGTATAAACTGAGCACTCGTTTATTCCCATTTGCTTTTATAAGTCTCATACCGACTTCCTCACTCACCTTTATATCATAGGTGTACAAAATCTCGCTTCGAGCAAGATGTACAGATAAACCGAAAGGCCTCACTGCAAACATGATACAGTCTGTTTTTTTTTCTATCTAACCTGTAATGAGTTTCGACTTTGATCTGTTCCTGTATTGTATATATCATTGGAAGTCACAAGATCTTGGAACTATAATGTCCGCTAGCTCCATTCCATTTTAGCTCTATACAATCCATGTACTTATGCTTCATTTAAAGAACTTATATTTATATATAGAGCCTAACAATATTACTAGGCACCACCTCTCTATCAAACCATATATAGCCACACCATCTTACGGCTTAACGTCGACTATCTCACCTTGTTCACAATGAATATACGTCAATTCATTTCCTCTTGCCCACATATATTATGGCCTAACTCATTACTCATCTTCTATCATATTATAATACTCTCATTGGATCTCATCAATCGTTATACCGTCTGTGATATTGCACATTACTCCTATAAACAGGACTTCTAGCTACTGCATACTGTATCC
The DNA here is from genome assembly GCA_015478945.1 of Trachelipus rathkii. Lineage (NCBI taxonomy): Eukaryota > Metazoa > Arthropoda > Malacostraca > Isopoda > Trachelipodidae > Trachelipus > Trachelipus rathkii. The sequence continues at coordinate 5,460 of JABUQX010105300.1, forward strand.
TCTACTCCTGGTTGTTCTTCATATCTGTTTAGAAATTGTCAAGCCAATAAATTGGTAAGCTTCAAAGCATCACATGGTTACAGTCTCATATTGATCACTTCCATAGTTCGTACCTTCACTTACTGAGAGTCCCAGATTCACCAATATAATTCCATCGTACCTCATTAACTCTCTACTACTTCTCAGCTATCTACCATACGTATACTTAAATCTTCATGGCCAATTTTTTTGGCACAGACAGTTCAACAGAGATGTTCTTTAGAGGTTTCACACTAATCTCACTTTGGTCATCTCATTTGATTTTAAGCTGCCTCATAACGTTCGATTTGCATCGAGTAGTAAGCAAACTCGGCAATTTTTTATCGTTATATCTTTTTTATATTTACCTATACTATTATTCAGAACTTCACCTTTTGTAAATCCATTATCTACCTCATTAGTTCTGTCTCCTCTTTACACCAATTAAGCAATCTTTAGAGACTTATAATAATGGTTGACATATACTTTCACTCATCATTGCGCCTACCCCCTAATTGCTAAATAATAGTGAACATAAAATAGTAATACATAGCCTCAGCATTCCACTTTCCAATATAGAAAGTAATACCTCACAAGAGAACTTCTCTCGATTCCTATCTTTCTTTATGTGCTTTCTCATTATTCTGTCTCTGTCACCAGTTGTTCCTTTAGCGATTAGCGTTCCACCAGAGTACTTTCATGTAAGCGATATCGGAGAACGTTCTGCTCTCTCTTTTTTACGTACCTCATACGTAACAGTTGGTGTCTGCAGAAGTTGACTTAGATTGTTTTGCTCTGGGAACTATCTCAATCGGCGCGATCTACCTCCACAAACGTAGTTCACCGAAGCTCTATAATGATTCAGGATCTATTAATTAATTTCACAATCTGACCATATTGGGTTCCATATATACTCATCAATTTACTCCAATGACTTCCAATCTAGACTCTCATATTTAAATTACCATTAGCACTATTACTACACTTTATCATATCGAGTTCTAACTGTATCACTCAATTTCAGACTCCACCTGATAACTCAGTATCGAACTCTTCATTACCACTAGTGTACTTTTATTATACTACTTCTCTACATGGTATCATGATATCTTCTCTTTTGTCCTCCTTCTATTATTTCTATTTACATCAGCCACCCTATTTATATATATATTTATTATAACTTTCGCTAGTCTGAATTCAACTATCCTATCTATTATCAAAGTAATAATATTGTCGTTGTTTCTCATCATACATTTTTATACCTTTCTATATATTAATTATTAAGTATTACGCAATATTCTGACTACTTCAGTTGGTTTTAGCGTTTGATTACTATCCTATTCAATTACTTTATACAGCTTGATTCAATCACTATTTACGATACATTTTTTTATCTATTTATGTCATCCAGTTGGCTGCTCTATATCTATACATCTCTACTATTTTCCCTTACTCAATATATACCATAGGTTACCTTCTTTATATTTACCTAAATGTCCTATTATGACAAACAACCTATATTATATCTTATATAATTATATATTGCAGTACAGTGCTTAACTAACTAATCTACATCTTTTTTAGCTTTATAACTTTCAGGCATTACTCTGAATTCCTGTAGTGATTTCCATCCATATACACTCTTCTGAGCGCGCACGTTCGGCTTTCCCTTGAATTTATTAATTGACTCCTACCTATCTCTATCGCATAAAGTCTCACAGTATTCCAAGCACTCTCAATCTCAAGCCTCTAATTACACTCAAACTAGCCCTCAGCTTCCTCTATACGATAATTTATATCCTTGGTTCACAATGGTATTACTTCTCTAAGATGATCGTGGAGAAAGGAAATGAGTATATTATTTATACCGAATTCGACCAGAGAGTATAATATTTTGATCATGTGTAGGAGTGCTTCAACATGTGTGTACAAGACTTTCGCATATGTTGTTTTCTACAGTTGTTAAAATAGATCTCTCCAGCATATCTCTTTGAGTGAAACCAAAAATATGGCGTAACTATATATTATAACAGTTTCAAAGATAAACTCCATTAACCCCTTTCGAATGCCGCATAAAAACAGTACATCATAACCTATCATTATCTACGAATGTGAGGTGCCTTGAGAGACTAGAATCAACTTCGGGTCACCCTAGCGAAATAACTGATGTCAGCTGAGACAGCAAATATCACTCATACTTTAAGTTTAAGCATGTATGACACACACCAGATATTTCATTCATCAAGAACTCTAGGTATATGCTGATATAGCGATGGTGACGAGGGTAGGTCATTCAAAGGGTGATGAAAGATTGGTCGGAAAGTGCCTACGGGACGAGGGGATAGGATCACAACGCAAAGAGAAGAACACTGGAGGTCTGACATGAAGAAATTACTGGAAAAAGAAAAGAGTAGGAGAAGAAATGTATGCTGGGATACAAAGTTGATGGGGTCGTGTACTCGCGAGAAACACACCAGTAGAGTAATTAAGCGACGTTTTAAATAAATTTTCGAAGATAGATTCACAAAGGCTCATATAGAAAATCAGAAGGATTATAGAAAAAGAATACAAACGAAGAGAGAGTGTCGAACTCGTAGAAGGAGGAGGTGAGACGTGTTTTAGAAGCGAATCTACTCATAATACTAGAGCAGAGGACTGGGTATCGACTAGTGAGTCTTCAGGAGCTTATCACACGAGCCGGAGCAAATTAAGAGACAAAGCAAAAAAACTAAATACCGTAATTTGAAAGCTAGCTCATGCAGCCTAAATTCTTTCCAATCAGAAACAGAAGGTAACCCAAATTTAAAAAATAGCAAGAGAACAAAATAAAGAGAAAGACTTTGAGAAGCTTCGAAACGAAAATTTGTAACGCACTAGTAGAGAGTATTCACCAAAAACCATATTTCGAGAGAGAGTAAGGCACAAAAGTGCATAAAGAGATATATAAAATGTTGTGTTCTAGCGAAGCTAAAGAGAAGATTCAATGGTGCGTATGGGAGAAGTAGAGAAGTGTGAACGCAAAGGTGTTACTTGTACGAGAGAATAGAAGATAAAAATATAGGAAAAAAATAAGATTAACTCGCATAGAAAACACATATATTTGAGTATAGAGAGGAACCGAAGCCTTAACTCAATATCTGTTCAGGTAAATGTATAGTATTCTATCACTCACTTTTAGAACAGAATGGGACATGATGTGTAGATATAGAGATACAGGCAAAAAATAATTCTGACGTCTCACAGCTAACAACGAGAAAGAGTATTAGACAACACGCTAAAGCTATAGAGAAGAAGATATGTATGCTCTATTGGATAACTTACAAGAAGTTATGTGAGTAGGATTGGATGATTTACGCTGTCGAGCTCTTGGGCATCGAAGTAGAAAGAGAGGAACGAAAACCCTCGACAAGTGGATGCTATATGATCGATGGAGGACCCTATCCACTTGAAGAAGACCCCACACCGGAGACAGAGACGGCCAGCAATCAGTGGTTTCTTGTCAGGACAATTTTCTCTCTCGGGTTTTAGAGAGTTAATGTGGAGAGGAGGAGCAAAGACACTAAGCTATATCCTACGCGCCTGTGATAAAGGGATATATATATATAACATTAAATTATTACACATAAAATAAAAGATATATAAAATGATATATTCTTATTAGTCAACTTGTTCAGCAATAAATTAATATAGTTCATATATTAGTATTAACTAGTCTATAACTGATATTAAGTTAAATATTCCACGAAATATATACACTAAATCTTATAGTTAGTAAAAATATAGCAAATCTATTTATGTTGAAATTTACTTGGGAATAGATTAGAATAATAATATAGGATAGTCATATATATGGAAATCTTTAGAAAATTTAATATATTATTATATTATATTTAAAAAAATATAATTGGGAAATAAATATAAGACTTTTATTTTATCACATTATATAAGATATAGATATTTTGGTAAAAATTATATATATATAATTATATAATGCTGTTCGTAAAGAATGGGACACCTTTTGTATTAATATTTAATGAATAAATTTAGGTAATATTAAGCTATTTTATCGAGCACATTAGAGCTCGAGTAAAAAAGTTCATTAATTTTTAAATATATCAAGGATATGTTATGATAAACAATTCGACTCCATTTTAAAGTGGATATCATCAGTTATAAAACTTTTTACTGAGATTCATTATATTATTAGAGCTAATATATGCGCCAACATCATGTAAGATAATATAATTATAGCAACAAAAAGAATGAGAATTCTTTGACCAAAATACTACACAAATCTTAGGAGAGATTATAGAAGGCAATAATCCAATCATGACATGAAGCTCAATGTAACCAATCATACACAACTGCTTTTTAGTAGACAAATCACGAAAATATGTGGGCGTAGTTTAATTGCCAGTGGCCTATAAATATAACCACACGAGAGATTTCTTAGTTCCCTCTACTAGACTCTAAGCTAGGAACACAGTAGTAAAGATGTCAGGAAACCCTCAACTTATTGGTTTGTATAGAGACCTCATTGAGGTATGAGAGAAGATAGATCATAGTATACAAAGCATGGCACCCACGAAAGGAAGGGAGATGAGTCGAACAGCGATTAGCGCTATTTTGCACTGGAGTATACAGAAGCTACTCCTTCTATAACATATAATAGAAAAAAAAATTTACGATAACTAGCGGCAGAAATTAGCAAGACGCAATATCATAAATAGAGGACTAGATGATAGAATCTTATATTACATTTTAGACACTTAAAATTTCATTATCAACATGCACCCCTGAGGAGTCGCCGCACAGAGGAGACTCGGTGTCTAAAACAATTGTGAAGATGTTTGTATTGTACACAAGTCATTGCTTGTTACATACAATACTTTGCGTATCTATATTTAAGTTATTAAATATAATATAAAATACACCTAACAAGCCCAAAACTGCATATAAGAAATTATAGGAGAAAAATGTGGTGGTTAATGATAATGGTATATACAAAATTGCACAGAAAGTAGCACCAAATCGTAAATAGATGCATCATTGTGACTACGCAGAGATTTGTATTGGTAAACAGGGCCATATGATCAAGAAACCAGAGAGTATAATAATCAGCCAAACATACCTTTCCATACTTCCCACACAACTGTATTCAGGCGTAGGGGGGCACCTGAGTAATATAGTCTTGCCGCGCACTTAAAACCTCATATTTAGACTGACCTAAATGTATACATTGTGGGTACAGTAGAGAGGTTGTCGTGTTGAGTGACGAAGTCGTACCGTATTTGTGCTAGAGAAATATTACATCACCCACTCATTGGTAATCAACTAATCATGGGACCTGGGCCGTAGACTGCAAGAGAGAGAGATGAAGGAAGTTTGTCATTACTACTACATTGCTAATTTATTTTATATACCAACATTAAATATATACTCTACAATCGGAGATTATGGTGTATGAGGTGTTGTATGGCTAACCTCACATGTTTGAGTTAAAGTTACATGTACATTTGTAAAATATAAATAACCTGATGAATATAGTTCAAAACAATGTTCTTGAAAGTCCTGTACTAACAAAATTGATTCCAGTGCCAAAAAGAATTTGATTGAGATGAGATTAAAAATATTTTATAAATATTCCTAAAATGATAATGGCTAATTCACTACTTAGTCTAATCGTATTCAAAATAAGTTGGATTAAGCAATGGTTCAGTAATAACATTACCCAAAAGGAAGTGAAACAGCACAGAGTCCAATCTCAAATACCAATAGAAGAATCTATTGGATATAATATAAATTGGGACTTATCTCCTACTCTCATATATAATAATAACAAATCTACATGAACTTACTAAAAGGAGACCTTAATATTGGGCCTTATTATGTCTTGGTTTCAGTTATTAACTATATGTGTAATTAACTGAGATTTGAAAAAATATGTTTATAAAAGACTTTAACCCTTGACACACTAGATGGTAATTCTCCTGCTTCGTACGAGCTAGTTCACATGTAAGTTCTGGTTCGCATACTTAAAATGATTTTAAACTTTCTTGAAATGTGTACCATAATTATCTAGTCTTCTTTCATCCGTTGTTATAGAGAAACTGATTTATACCTCTCTCCATTCTTATTAGACCTAAGTGAGGGAGTTATCTCTTTTATGCAAAAAAGTTATCCTTTGTGTTCAATCTCTAAACTTTATTCCTACTTGCCTATTAATCACGATTCTGTACTCCGAATCGAGAGGATGCACTTCTAAATTCTAAGAATTCACACACGGGATAGACACACACTGAATATTTATATTGCCAAACTCTTACCATTCTTCCAACTCATTTTAATTGTGTTTCCCGACATCACTGCAATTTGTGTATCATTAGAGGGTGCCTTCGTCAAACGATTTATGCTACAGCTTTTCACTTGATTCAGATGTCGTTTGTCGAGAGAGATTTTAGTGAGTACCGATGAATTTCAGAACTAAGCTAGAGAGAGGAGTATGATCCGTTATATCTTAATATGTAGAATGAGTTATATACAATACCACTGCTACTCTCCTTGGAAATACGCCGAACGACTGCTCAATATCTCTGCCGCTCATAAAAAAACCTTACAACAAACCTCTACAAACTTTTTATTCTATAACTCTTTGAGAGATGTCGTCTAATCCTGTTCCTTATTCCCCGAAACGTCAAGGCACTAATCGAGTTATAATACATATCTAAGGACTAAACTATAAATAGTGAATTAATTACTTGGAGACTCTCACACTTAACATCGGTTGCTAAAAATGGACCTCCAAAAAAGCGGGAATTTCTGTTCAGAATTGCGTGAATTTTTTTCTTCTGCTCAGATACCATGTATATATAAAGGTCTTATTTCGATCCCCTGCTATAATGGAATTAACTGTTCCCAAATTTGGTAGAGTGTGAATTACGATATATGATACCTACCCTCTATTTTGGTATTAGAGTTGAAGCTTATAAAGGCTAAGAAGAGGCTTATTATAATATAGTCTAC
>JABUQX010105300.1:27500-35000 GCA_015478945.1 Trachelipus rathkii
ACTCATCTGGACGTCCTATTTCCTCTTGCATCTCGAGGGTACAAACCTTAATGACCCCGGATGTCAAAAACATTATAATCTGGTCTTTAACAACCACCGCCTGGAAAAGGAAAGAACTTAAAAACATCGATCATGATGTAGCCACGGTGTTTGAACCCGAAACGGCTTTATCTGTGGAAAACGTTCCTGGCATCATGGAAAAAATTACTGGAATAATCAAAAAAATAAATCCTCAAGCTAAAGTTTATCTATATATTCCACCCATGCAGGATATGCACGCTTTTAATAAAAAGCGTATCATTCGAGACTGGGGCAGTAAGTATGGTAAATATACTTTGGATGACCCAGAACTATCTCCTGAAAAAGATAAGATGGAAGAACCACTACCATTTCACAAGTTTCAAGGATGATCGACAGTCTTTCCTGAATTCCTCGATAACTAAATGGCCGATAAAAATTTATCAGGGAACAGAAATTTTTGAACTGTAATCATGGCAAAAACAAAGAAAATGACTAAATACTCAATGCTATTTCCTCATAATTCATATCTTAATAAGGAAATTACTGGTAATGTGAAATTCTCCCTTATTGTTGGACGGGTTGCACCCAAATCGCCTATTTTTAATTAACTTCATGGAGAAAACGATATCTTTTTAAAAATAAATAAAAATCGCTGTGAGCGTTGAACCTTTACACATCCTTAACCTATAGTAAAACAGTCAAAGAAAAATGAGAAGAGCGATCACGTCCTTAGTGGTTAGCCATTCCTACTAGATGAAACTAGGACGATGACCAAATTTATTACTTACCACCTTTACCGTTCCGTAATATCACCTACATTATAACGCCCACGAGATTTTACCTCCTGCATCCCCTCACTTCCTGGTATTTATATAAGACTATTCCATCATCATTCCATCAAATTTACTTCACATTGATTCAAATTCTAATGCGAACACATATTATCCTAATACAGGACCCTAATTTTCATATTAATAAAGTCCAATCTGGATATAAAAGAACCCGACCAAATTCCTAATTAGTGATACCTTTGTAAACCAACCTCATGTAGTACCTTCAATCTGGTCCAGGAACTCGCTACTTTACCTAATTTAATATCATCACAGCTGCTTTCTCTAAATTTACACCATAGTTATCACCTCACTGCTTCAAGGTAACTCGGCTAATAATATCGTTTGTAAATCCTCGAAAACCCCCGCGCGTGGATCCACATATCAAACTTGTAACTGCGTAAAGTTGAGAGAATGGGAATGGAAACGGATTCGGGCTGGAAAGATATGAATGAAGAATCAAGGCAGATGACTTTCAATATTGTTGGCTCCAAGAGTTTGAGGATGAAAAGAAGTCCGTTGCTGATCTTTCTTCTTTGAACACCAACGCCCCCATATTGTAAATCATAACTGTAAATAAAATTTTGGTATGCATTGGATTTTGTGTGAATAATAATTATTTATGAAGAGTCCTGATATGCGCTTCTCCTACGGGTCTTGTACTGAACTCACTCTTTGCACTGACACTCCCAGGTACTTTCTCCCCCTATGAACGAGCCGTGGAAAATGCGAAAGGTGGAGGTCTTATGCATTTAGTGGGAGGAATCATAAAGGGATATCTTTCTGTTTTAATATCTTAGTGCTAAAGGCAATTCGAAAGAATTAAGAGCAATAGCTGGAGAGACCATTCTCAGCAAAATGGATATATAATACACTCCAATGTGGGTTTATAAATCTCCCCATGTGGTTTAAGTTTTAAGTATTGATGTGCTTCCATCTAATGTAGAGCGGAAAAACTCTTGTGACATTTGCATATATTATAGACATACTAATGCATGTTTCTTATTCTGTATTTTTTATGTAATTGCGTCACACAGATGACACAGACGCTTAAATTTTTATAACCATGTTCGTAGGAATTTTTTAAGGTCACAGAAGTATTAGAGAAGTAGGTAAAGAGTATTGGTGAAGGACGTTCACAGTTTCTGAAAGCTGTTACTTGAAGACCTTATATGAGGTATTTTGCTATAACTGCAATTAAGGTACAGATAACTGCATATATATTATTCAGATATGTTATAACTTTATGATTTTAACAGTGCTATAAATAATTAATATATGACGAGATTTATTAGAAGGATCATGATTAGATTAAGTGAAATTTATCTTTAACTCCTACACTACATAAAAGTATAAAAGCATCTCCAGAAAACCCTTGGTAACAGGAATAAAAACAAAGCGCCTAGTTTGAGAATTATGGGTGAGCTAGAGACATCAAATGAATATATAATATAATCTATAAGTGAATTTTTGAAATATAATATCATATGATAAAATAAAAATGCACACTTACCAATAAGAGTAAGGCTGAAATAGCCCTTTATTCTACTAAAAACACACTGTTACTTACTTTAAACAGCTTTGCTAAATAGCCACTGAGTTCACAATTCGACTACTGAATTTACGTATCTGTGATTCTCCATATCTATGTTAACCTAAGCAAATATTCACTATCTGAAATCCATCTCTTGGATATCTGAGTCATTCATCTAGTAATTCAAAGCTAAAGCTCGCAACATTGAGCAACCTTTGTTAATCTAACCTCCGATTTCTCTAATAACCTTGTTTACCTCTATACTTCATACATAGAATCAATATTCTGGAACCGACACGCGTCGTTCCGCACTCTCCCTGAGATAGCGTGAAGAGTTTTAGAGATAAATAAGTCAATAGATTGGGTGTAACTGTCGAGTTAATACATACAACTGTCTTCACTCTTGTCTTTTTTCTGGTTTGGATGAAATTAGATAGTTAGGATTGTTTGTGCCGGTAGTCTGCACACCATTAGCGCGTGAGCGCGTCATATGATTACTTCCTATATTATTTAAACTCCTTAAAAAATTTTATACTAGTGGAATAAATTGAGTTGAGTAAAGAAAAGAGAAATCCTACTCCAAGCGTCCACCAGTAACAAGATAAGCATTATAGAGCGTCACACGCCCCTAAATTAAATAATAGTATAGGATAAGGGTCTCAGTGTACGCTTCGAACAATCCCTATGTGGATTGTTAATAGTAACGTTTTGGTTAATTTTATTCATAATTATTCTATGATCTATGAAACTATAATTAGATTTAATCTTCAACTTTAATATATTCAGTCAAAACCTGTGCAGTGACACCTTGGTTTAATATTCAGCGGAGATACTAGTTAAAGTAGCTTAGTTTGGCCCAAATCCCTTGCAGGTGAGAACCACCTCTGATCGTTTAATATTGCAGCTGTCCAAAAGCCGCGGTTTAATACCAGAGCCCCCCCAGATATTGGGTCAAAGAAATCTCATGTGCAGCTAAACAACGTTAGCTTGGTTAACCATGACATTATATGGTGAAGTAATAGAGCGGCAATTACTATGAAGACCTAATTCTTCCAAGCGCTGAACAAATCAGTGCAAATTTTAAATATCATATGAACTAATTTATAAGTTCAATGATCAACAATCACCTCTTCCGATAGTCAATCAGTTAGCAGGCCGATGGAGTCCTAAAATGACAAAATTTCCTACCGTACGGCGAAGAAAATTCTAATCTGCTCCGTATATACCGTCTTGTTAGCCTGATCGTTGGTCATAGGGTAGTTGCACAGCGGTGCTGAAACACTGAGAACCATGCAAACCGACAATCATTACGAAAAACAAGTCGTCGATCCAAGCAAACCTAACATTCTGCGTAGAAATATCCAGATCATCTACAAACCACACTATTTTTTGGACTTTCGTAACCCCTTACTTTTGAGGCCCACTTTTCTTCAGACCTTTAATACTACACAGCAAAGCGTAGAAGACGAGATGGTACCTTTAGCACACTAATCGAGGGTGTGTTCCTACACATTGAGAGCATTTTTGCCCTAGCGTTGAGCTTCCTCTCCGCTCACTACTCATATATATAGTATAAGGCCAAGGATTTTATTATTATTATAGATCAACAGGAAGTTATATAGTAAACTCGATGTCCGTACCTGCTATCGACATAAAACACAGATAACTGAGCACAAATAATTGAGAGTATAGGTTTTTTAATGTTTTATTTGTTGATTATGTTTTACATAGTTGCTTACTAAAATAATTTGTACAAGGATTCCAGACAATAATATAATGGTAATGGCGCTTTGACGGCTGATAAGTGCATTGTATTTTTATGAATGAGATTTTAGCCTAGTTTCCAGAGAGCTCTCTAAAATTGGACAAAGTAAATTAATCCAGCATGGAATTCCTTCACACCACGGTAAGCTATTGGTGTATCTACAAGGGTTAGTTATCCGGAACCGATTATACCGATGGCGAGCGATAAGTTTGTGGTTTTAAAACTAATTTCACAAAAACCGTATAAATTATTAAATATATTACCTATCCATAAGTTAATCTTACTTATAGCGAGAATAAATCTATAGAATATATATATATATATAGTTATATGATTATAGTAGTATATAACGATAAATTAATTCGGAGATTATCAATAATATATAGTATAATAATAGTATTAAATAATATATAGTAAGGAGTAGTATATACTTAGTCAGATTTATCGCAATCAATAGTTGAAGAACCTGAAAGTAGGAGCAATTCAGCACAATTGAAAGTCAATTGCGGAATATCTTGTAGTTGTAGTAATATAATAATTAAGAAGATAAATAAGTGAAATAATAATAGTATTGCGGATGAATGAGAAAGAATTAATATCATAAAATATATATAATAAATGAAATAAATTAAATAATGAGATAAAATGAATATATAAATGAAAATGAGTATATAATAAGATAGGATATAGAATATAAAACTGAAGAGATAATAAACACTAATCAATAAGAAGATAATAAAACTAATTATTCTATTATTATTATTATATTATTATTATTATAACTAAATAAAATGAGATAATAAATCAATAAGAATAAATATAGAATAGATAAAATAATAATAATAATAATGAATGACACATTTATAAGGTTATAAAATAATCTACATGAGATGAACAAATAATATAATGAGAATAATAAATTATCAATGAAGTAAAATTAAATGTGAATATTATTTATTATGTAATGATTATTATTATATATTATTATGTATAATTTATTTAAATATACTATATGTATGGATTGATTATTATTATTATTCATTCATTATTATTATAATAATAATATAAGATAATATAATGAGAGTTGATAATGATATATAGGTTTCTATAAAAGATCTTAGATAGAATTAAACATATATATAATATATTAAGTATTAGTATATATATATATAAGCTAATAAGGGCGTAATATAGTATATATAGAATAATAGGTAATATCAGTAAGCTGAGGTCATTCCCTTATATTATTATATTATATATGCAGAACCTATCGGTTTATTGGAACATGTTGCGTTTCTTTGGGTGGATTTCGGCAACTATACAAAGCAGCTAGATGGGAAAAGGTGTAGTAAATTAAGAGGACATAGTGAATATTCAGTTGAAAGTCGAAGAGGATGGAGCCCACGGACATGAGACACACTCTCAATTTTTCAGAGGGGAGATAACGGGACTCGATGGGGAGGAATGCATTTCGGGCCACCCGCCTTCCTAACGTTCATAGATTTCAGGGAGTCCCAGTGCACCCGATCAAGATGTAACGACAGGCAAAGGCAAATAGAAACCTGAGGATGGAGAAGGAGGAGGAAGGAGGAATGCCAGAATCATCCCAGGTTGAAGTTAGAGGTGAAAATAGGAGGACCGAAGAGATTTGGGCACTTTTTCTAGTTGGGAATTAGGCACAGAACCAGTCAGAACGAATAGAGGAGATAAGGTTAGATTTACAGAGTTGTTAAGAGATGTTTTGGAAAGAGCCCAGAAAGATGTGTGCAGTAGGAATGAACCAAGGAAGGTAGTGCACTTTTCTGCTTGATGAAAGCCCCGCTTTGCTCCGTCGAAGAGTTCCCTGCAACGATTTCTAGCTGAATGATAATTAGCAAGAGTGGATAGGAGAACGAGAATTTTTCCCAACCTCCCGAATACCGCTGTCTCTGCCTGCAATGGACTGAAAAGAAATGCTCTCCACCCAGGAAGGAAAAGAGGGAAAGATATAGTCGAAGAAGGTAATAGAACCTGCTACATCCCATTAGTGATTACCTCCCCCCTTATTCGGCAGAACTGAATAGCGTCACCAGGAGTCCAAAGCAGTTCCTTCCAAATTATAGTTGAGCCGTAGAAGCAACGCAAAGCCTCCCCAATCGGCCCAGATAATAGTGCCAGAAAATAACGCGTAAGTGGCAGATGGAGCTGTGCGATGAGAAAGTTTAAAACTTTAAAAGAGATATAAGGTTTGGGTCAGATTTGACCAATAGGTGAGCTGAAGGTTGGATTTATATGAGAGAGAAGGACTAGTGGTGAAACATAGGTCAGTGTGTTCATAGAATTGGTTAGACGCGATCCGGAATGTGGGTGGGTTCTTTAATTAGTTGCTTCCACAGATCGTTGATGAATACTAATGACATGATTTCGGCCTCTTCCCCACCTTGATCTATCAGTATGAGAGGAACCCCATCCATTCAGTGTTGTGGTACATTGAAATCCCCTAAAATAGAGGACCTCAGTAATTTGGATGAGAAGGATAAACGAGTCTCGTGAGAAGAGAAAAGATATTGACGAAAAAAGGCGTGAAAATCTTGTTCGGTAATAAACTTTAGCAGAATCACAAGATTATATTGTAAGTAGAAGGCAAGAAAGATGTTAAGTCACATAATGGCGAAGTTAGGAAAGATTCGAGATTCTCGAGACGTGTTTATGTGGAGTGTTTATGTTACATAGGCACATACTCCACCCTTTGGACGGAAATTATGAAATAATTATAGTTGGGATCATTAAACCTGAGTTAGATAAGGAGATGAATTCTTAGCCATCTGTGTCTCAGACAAGAGCAAATTAGGTTAGGGTAGAGTTAGGTGTGGTATTCCAATCGGATGGCAATAGTTAGAATTTTAAGCCGCGGATGTTAGTAATAGTCTATAGAAATCTGCCACACATCATGCACACACAATCCACACTTCAATCCAAAACGAAAACAACAAACAATAAAAACAGAAACTCAAAAAAAACGAGGTTAAATTTATTCACGACACGAATAAAAAAAAAAGAATGTTAAAAGTAAAGAATAAAAATATTTTTAATAAATTATGTAAAATGTGAAAAGTTAGAAAGTTTTAAAAACACAAGCAAAACACACGGGTCAACTCGTACATCGCCTCACCAAATGTTACCGAATATGAAAAAAAAATTACATTATTCAATCGAAAACTGGATATTGTAAAAAAGAAAAGATTAAATAACAATTAAGCTAAAAACGTGGTGCTAATGCTTAAAACCCGTTTTAAATAAATAATAAATAGTGAAACGAGCTAAACTATACTAGTTAAAAAAGCTACGAAAAAAAATATACCGCTAAGACC
>JABUQX010105300.1:37500-47500 GCA_015478945.1 Trachelipus rathkii
ATATATTATATATATATATATATATATATATACTAAATATATATATATATATATAATAATTAATATATATATATATAGTATATAATATATATATATAATATAATATATATATATATATATATAATATATATAAATATATATATAATATACTATATTATATATATATTATATATATATATATATATATATTATATATATATATATATATATATATATATATATATATATACTATATATTATATATAGTATATATTGTGTGTGTGAATATTGGAGACTCGAGGGTTAGCCCGTTTGTGGTGCCTATCTTTCCAAGCTCACATCTATTCTTGTGGGAACTAATTGCCTTCATCTGTATTTCCTGCTGTATTCAGTCTTTCTCTCTTTAATTAAGACCATAGTCCGCGCCCCCTGAGCTGAATTGCGTGTAGGCACGGATCGGGTGAGTTACTCTATCCTTTTTGTTTTTTTTGCCCCCTCTTTGGACAAAGAGCCTTGGCCCGTTAGTGTGGCAGTGGTAAGGTAAATGATATATATATACTATATAATACTATATATATAATATATATATATTATATAATATGATATATATAAATTATATATATATAATATATATATATATATATATATATATTATATTATATATAAATCTAAAGCAAAATTGTTTGCTCAAATGTATGTTATTTTTTTTTTTATAGGCGAGAAGAATTTAGTTTTTTTCTCAATATTATAATTGTATATTAAACCATTGATATTAATATTAAATAGATTTGTCCATATTCATCTCAAAAATTTGCTGCTATAAAGACTTTTAAATTTGCAGTCGATATTCAAAGTAGTCATTAGAAATTAGATTCGAACGTGGTTACTAAACAATTAATGTCCAGACTAAGTAGTTATTCATTTTTTTTTTTTCTTACCTTCTTAATTATTTCCTTGCATTTATAGGTTTGTTCCTTTTTCATTTTTCATTAATATGTTCCATAATTCATACTTTATCTTTACCATCAAGGCATCTGAGAAATGGAATGTGGAACAATAAAGTAATTTGAGCAGGCAAATGGATATATGTTAGGGGGTCTTCCTTGAGAATATATTTTTTCAAAGCAAAATATTCCCAAGAAACTTTTATAGGAGAAAGATTGGGGCGATTTACTTTCGGGTAGACACTGTGACACTGATCCACCTCTAGAAAGGGTAGGTTTAAGGCCTGTTATGTTAAAAATTAAGGTTTAATCCATTAATCTAAGAATACCCTTCAAAGTATTTTAAACCCAAAGAATGCTTAGTACCGAGATGCGAAGTATTCAAAAGAGTCAAA
The DNA here is from genome assembly GCA_015478945.1 of Trachelipus rathkii. Classification (NCBI taxonomy): domain Eukaryota; kingdom Metazoa; phylum Arthropoda; class Malacostraca; order Isopoda; family Trachelipodidae; genus Trachelipus; species Trachelipus rathkii. The sequence goes on from JABUQX010105300.1 coordinate 38,819, forward strand.
AAAAAATTGATCGTCTAACAACCCTTGCTGCGAGAGAGGTAAACGAGTGTCGAATGTATTTGGAAGTTTTGTTTTGTTCCACCCGATCTGGGCCTCCAGGTTTCCTCCTCCTCATAAAAATTTGCCCTCCCGCGCAGTTTCATGAACATTCCTTTTAAAAAGAAAAATCCTTTCATAATGTACTTCAAATATCAAAAGTCCTAGCCAGTACTTATTACGTCCTACTATCCCATCAACTACTCCTCTCTGTTCTGAACCCATTCCGACATAATTTCCTTTTTTTTCCTATCGCATTCTATTCAATTTGTTTCATCCTTTATTCTATTACAGATTTTCTGATCCTTTTACAATACCTTCTATGCATGTTCCCTGAAATCCAAATTATTCCGTCCTATGATTTCATTATTATTATTATTATTAATATTATTATTATATTATATTATTATTATTAATATTATTATTATTAATATTATTATTATTATTATTATTATTATTATTATTATTATTATTATTATTATTATTATTATTATTATTATTATTATTATTATTATTATTATTAATTATTATTAATTATTATTTATTATTATGTATTTTAATGATTATTATTATTAATATTATTATTATAAATATTTATTATTTATTATTATTATATTATTATTATTATTATTATATTCATATTATTATTATTTATTATTATTAATTATTATATTATTATTTGATTATATTTATTATTATTATTATATTATTATTATTGGTTATTATTATTATTAATTATTATTTATTAATTATATTATATTTATTATTATTATTATTATTATTATTATTAATTATTAGATTATATTATTATTATTATTTATTATTATATCATATTTTCAGATTAGTTACATAATAATCACAAATGATTTGTCTTAGGTTACTTACTTAGTATGTTATTATTGTTGCTGAACTGCAAAGTTGGTTCGAGAAGCTTTCTCTACAACATAATAGACATAAAACAGTTTGTTGAAAACCTTGTTGTACCATGAACATGTATGACCTCGTCAACAGATCCAGTTGATTCAAATACTTTACAACAGCATCTTCATGATTGTAAAGAAATGGATCAATTTACTTGCTTTTGCTAAACCCTTTATGAAAAAATGCAAGCAAAATATTAGCAGATATATTTTTTTTATATTCAGGTCAAATGCTAAATATGTTTTTGTCACTCATGTATAGACCGTTCATTCACTAATTTGGATGGATTCAAATGTTTGCGAAGTTTTTCCTCAAGTAATACATAATCACAATTATGATCCAAGTGAGAAGATATCAAAGATTCTTTTACAGTTGCCTTCCGTAAATGTAAATTCTCTACTTAAGTTTTAAATACTATATTCCTTTTGGTAATAATTTTTCGTGCAAAATTTGTTTAAGTAGTAATTCATACTTGAAATGAGGCGTGCGAAATGAATGGAGTTTGGCTTTAATCTGAGGGGAATAGAATCGTATATATATATAAAACAGGGCAGTAAATCAAATCTCTCAAATGAAGTGATGATGAGGATATTAAGGCGAGGAAGTTTAATATTAAACTCGAAAAGACAAATGAAAAGTGAGTGAGTTGCGCACAGAGAGATGTACTTGGATGGAAGAGCTACCTATCCATCAGGACGGCAGAGGTCTGAGACCAGCCACATCTTTAAACCAAAATTAAATGGAAATAAAAATCACCCCTTTTGCTTGCTATACTCACCTCAATGGTGCGTGAATTTGGAGAGGTCGTATCTCTTGGAACACACTATCACTGTTATCTATAATGAAGAGATAGAGAGCCTCACGTCACAGATAAAAGTTAAAGAGTAGAAGGTTAAGAACATTTGATTTCTAGTTTTTTTTTCTTAAGACTGACCTTGTAATAAATATCTACTTGACTATCAAACTCCCCCCTCATCAACACCACTACCAACAAAACCAATGTCAAACATGATTACCATACAAGAGGAAATGAAAACCCATAATACAGTTTGGGGATAACTTGAGGTGGAGAAAATTTACTCACACTGAACCTTACAGAAACCCGTCTTCTTTGAGGCCACCTTAGCAACTGTTGTAATATGAGTTTTCCCGAGACAAATCGATTTTAATATTTAGATCAAGAATGTTCACGTTATTCAAAGGGTTGGGCGGTAAATCTGTCGAATGAGCCAGGAAAGTGGGGTGTGGGTGTTTTTTAGAGGAAGATTTTAAGAAGTTGAGTTTTTAAAGAGTTGAATTTTACAAGATTGAGACAACTACACCGAGAAACTCTAACCAGATTATCAATAATAGAATCTCAAGTTGAAGTGTGGGAAAGACTCTAGATGCAAAAGGGAAAGAGCAGATTTGAAATGAGTAGAAGATGGACAGTTGAGTTATCAGCGTAAAAATAAATATAATTAGAAAAACTGTTGAAAGGTTGCTACTGAAAAGTAGGGATAAATTAGAAAGTAAAACAGAACCTTGAGGAACACCACAATAAACAGGGAATGAAGAAGTCGCTTTAACAACGCCTACTGATTTGAAAATACATGAGAGAAAACTAGATATGAATTAACAAAAGGAAAACCCAAAGTAATGGTGCTCGAGATTAACTAGCAAGCCAAAGTCTTCGAAATTCAAGGATATGTCTAGCACCGCACACTAGACTCTCCATTGTATTGGAAGTATGTCACCAGTTAACCTAGATCGCCGAAAGCTATACAGCTGATCTGAAAGAAAGGAATGAGATTCCAAATGATCAAGAAAATTATAATTAAAAATAATTTTAAAAACCTTAGACAGGATATAGATGGGAGCAGCGGTGAGAAAGTATGGACATTCAGAAATGCCACACTTCTTCGAAACGAACTGAACGCACATGTCCTTCAAATATATATATAATAATATATATTATATATTATAATATATATATATATTATATATATATACTATATATATATATCTATATATATATATATATATATATATATATAGTATATATATATATATATAATATATATATATATATATATATAGTATATATATATATATAAATATATATATATATATATATATATATATATTATTATATATATATATATATATATATATATATATATATATATATATATATATATTATATATGAAATGCACATATATATATATATATATATATATATATATATATATATATAATTGCATGCTTTGTATATCATCTATAAGCATGTTTCAACTTAACAATAAATTATACTACAACTCTTAAACTTTTTAATGTACTTTCGTCAACAGACGACAATGACATCAAATCTACTTGGTTAGGAGACGACGGAAATTTACGTCTTATCGTAATCAAACTCCTTAATTGGAGAAGCAAGAAATAATTGTTCCGAACTCTCTCCAAATGGAAGACTTTCTATTCTTAAAACTAAGCTACAGTTTGAAACTTTTCTAAAGTTTAGGGAAGAGGTTGACAGGCAAAGGGTAAAAAAAATTATATAGTATATAATATATATATATATATATATTATATATATATATTTATAATATATATATTATATATATATTAAAAAAACTTGGGGCTTGTTATATATATATATATATATATCATATATTATACTATAGTAAGTAGACAGGGTACCAGATGCAGATTAGCGTGCACACGTTTTTTTACAGTAGCACGTTTCTCCATTTAGGTACATGCGTATGCATAGTTATATAAGGTGCGTACATACGTTCACGTGGTGCATCTGCACGATGACGTATTTGGTTGCTGTTGTTGTTTGATGTTGTTTTTTATATTTTTGGTTTGTTTGATGGGCGTGCGCATGTCTCTAATATATATATTATATATATTATTATATATATATATATATTATATATATATATATATATATATATATAATATATATTATATATAGCTATATGTATATATATATATATATATAAAACTAGTACTCGGGGTAGGGCTGTTGATGGCATTTTGGGAGGGAGATTGGATGAAGGACTGCTTTTGTACTATTTGTACTAGAGTATAAGTAGTGTTATCGTTAAGTAAGATATTGCATTTTGAGATATAATCAATTTTGTTCTTAATTACTAAATTTTGCAATATCTTACTTAACTATAACACTACTTATATACTCTTCTTAACAAAAATCCACTTAAAAACTCCCACAACATGTTCAACCAAAAACTTAAACACATCACTAAAGATTTTCCCAACCTTCTCACTGACTTAAAACCTAGCCTCCCTCGTCTCTCACAATTCTATGGCATCCCAAAAATCCATAAACAAAATAACCCTGTACGACCTATCATCTCCAACACAAACTCTGTAGCTTACAAATTATCTTCTTGGTTGTCTAAACAGCTCAAACCTTTACTTGGACATATCTCTCCCTCTCATCTAAAAACACTGATGATTTTATCCAAAAAACACAACACATAACACCTCATAACAACCACATCCTCAGTTTCGATGTTACCTCTCTATTTACCTCCGTGCCCGTCCCATTCACCATCTCTTTATTAGAAAGGTATTTTAACGAAAACACCTATACTCTAGAATACCCTTTCCCTTTCCTTAAACAATTAATACTCCTCTCTCTTGAACATAATTTCTTCCATTTCAACAACCTACATTACAAACAAAACTCAGGTCTAAGCATGGGCTCTCCCCTTTCTCCCATTCTCAGTAACCTATTCATGGAACTGATAGAACATTTCTTCATACTCAATCACCCTCTTCTCTCTAACACAACATGGCTTCGTTATGTTGATGATATTTTTATCTCCACACCTTTAACCAATAACACCACTCTCATACTTAGCTTTATCAACTCCATCCATCCAAAAATAAAATTTACCATGGAACTCTCCAACAACAAAATCCTACCATTCCTTGACACCCTACTTACCTGAGATAACAGTCTCACTTTGCTTTATAGTGTTTATCGTAAACCAACTTTTAACTCTTCATATATTCACTGGTTCTCTTCCCACTCCACCAACACAAAATCAGGTGTTTTAACTTCCCTTTTTCTTAGAGCCCTTCGAATTTGCTCTCCTCCTTTCCTACAAACTGAATTCAACTATATTTTCAACACCTTCACTAAACTCTCATACCCTAAAAACATAATTTCTCACTCTCTCAAACAAGCAAAAAAGAAATTTTGGACCTTAGGTATTTCGCGGCTACTTTTCACTTTTTCTACGAATTTTTTAATTAAAACTAAATGTAAAAATTGTGAATCTTTGAAAATGTTATAACATTCTTTACATATATATATATAATAATAAATTCATATTTGATATTTTTATATATATTCTATTTTTTGATTCGGGGTGGGGCCTTCGCCCCTCCCTTTATATCATCTCCCGCATCCCCCGCTAAAGCGGGGTGCCCTTCTCGCTTTGCTCGAGGGTCTGCGGTGAATTTTCTTTTTAAATAAAAATACTCCCAAAAATTATACTAATAATAATTGAATAAATTAGAAATTAAAATAAAAGAAATTAGAAAAAAATCAAATTCATATTAAAGTTAAATAATAATAATAATAATAATAATAATAATAATTATAATAATAATAATAATAATAATAATAATAATAATAATAATAATAATAATAATAAAATAATAATAATAATAATAATAATAATAATAATGTTAATGATAATGATAATGATAATGATAATTATAATTATAATTATAATTATAATTATAATTATAATTATAATTATAATTATAATTATAATTATAATTATAATTATAATTATAATTATAATTTATAATTATAATTATAATTCATAATTATAATTATAATTATAATTATTTGCTTATAATGATCTAAGAAAATCAAATAATAATTAATAATAATTAATAATAAATATATATAATAATAATAATAATCAATAATAAAGAATAAAAAATTAATAATAATAATAATAATAATAATAATAATAATAATAATAATAATAATAAGAATAAGAATAAGAATAAGAATAAGAATAAGAATAAGAATAAGAATAAGAATGAGAATAATAATAATAATAATAATAATAATAATAATAATAATAATAATAATAATAATAATAATAATAATAATAATAATAATAATAATAATAATAATAATAATAATAATACATAATAATAATAATCAATAATAATAAATAATAATAAAATAAAAATAATAATGAATTAATAATAATAATATAATAATAATAATAATAATAATAATAATAAGTAATAATAATCAATAATAATGAATAATATAAATAATAATAATAATAATTATTAAATAATAAATTAATAATAAATAACTAAATAAATAAATAAAAGCTTACAAAAAATTGCAACAAAAAAACCATTATTAAAACTAATAAAAAGAACAGTTTTATATTCTTTTCAAAGTTTCACACTTTTTAAATTTTAATTCTTAACTCGTTCGAAAGTATTGATATAATAGAAGAAAAATGAAATGGTAGCGCGAAATACCTAAGAACCGAAATTTTATAACCTCCCTACAATTCCCCCCATTAACACTTATCCTTATTTACCAATCCCTCATACCCGCACATATTAAAATCAATTAAATCCTTAGCCTACAACTCTAAGACATAACTACCTCGCAACACATCCTCCAACCGAGGGAGGGGACAGGTGTAATCGATTATGTATTTAGTGTCGTGAGAGTTGGGCGTTGTTTGGATGTGCGTTAGGCGACTGAGGTTTGGCTGGGAGGTTACTCAAAGTGATGATTGCTGTAGACAGTAGTTGTGTTGGTTGAAGTTAACTGGCGGTCGCTAGGGTGAATAATCCATCCGGTAAACTGCAATATGTTTTTTCTTCCGAGAAGAAACTCCCAGTACTCAACAAATTGTTAGTTGTCTCATGCGGTCGGCGCGCAATGATAGCAGAATGTGCAGAATAGCGGGTTTAAAACAAAGAATTTTGTAACACACATTGTCTTTCCAATAACGAATTTCACATGTGTGTACATATAATTCGTGTAGTAATTAATCTGGGGCGAGTCAAATGGCGGTGTTTGCTACTGATTAGGCGATAACTCAATCGTATTCTATCTTCAGAGCGCACGTGTGTTGGAGCCGGCTCAGATTTATCATACACACGAACTATGATCCTTCACTTTTAGTAGGTATAGGCTAAGGTTTAATGACTTTATACAATAATTGAAATCGGTGCGGCAGCACTTGAGGCGATTTTGGCTCAATAAGGAATTCAAGCTGTTAAATGCAGAGCGGACACAATTTTGTAGGAGGGTGTAGTAAAAGTGTGCAACGTATACATTAACATAATAAATAGGTTATGACATCCCATGGTTTACAAGTTACCTTTACGACCCAGCACAAGGGCAAACTCGATGAATGCCGTAGTGCATTGAAATACAATTATCTCTTTCGAGTTCTGGTTAACATACTACAAGGTGAACATACCCTTGACCCGCATAGCCTTATTTCTATTTTTGCTAACAAAAATGTTTTGAACACGCCCAAAATCAATCTTTTTTCACGAAAAAAAAGATAATACATTAAAACTATATGTTTTAACAAATAAATGTGTATCATTATTTTATATGTATAAAACTGTTTTTTTATAAAAATTTTTTCTACTAGTTATTAAACAATTTATTATATTAAATTATTTTTTCGATTCAGGTCATTTCATAATTCATAAGCGTGTATCTAGGCAAAGAGGATTCTAGTTTTATCAGTTTTTATATCCGATTAAGGTCACGCTCTCAAACAGTGATTATGTAAAAAAATTTCCTTAACGTTAATATATTTGCTGTATTTCAAATATATTCAGGCCTCCTACTTTGATTATATATATATTATATATATATATATATTATTATTAATTATATATTATTATTTTATATTATATTTCTCTATCATACATTTATATTCTTTTTCTCATTATTATACTTTACTTCATTATATCATATATTCTTATTATTTTCATTATATTATTAATATTATTTTAAATATTATTTATATATTTAAATATATTTATTTTAAATATATTTTTTTAATATATATTATTAACTATAACATGTATTAAAAGCTCTCAACATCATTATATAATTAAGTTGCCTCACCATGTAATATGTGTAGCTTTATCCCATACACTACTATCACTTCTACATTCTTATTATATTTTTTCTCGCACCTTACATTCTCTTAACTGCTTCATCTTTAATAAAAAATTATTCTATCTTATATTAATTTCATTACTATTTATTCATATCTTATTTTACCATTTTTAATATGTAATTTATTATTACTATATATATTAATTCAATAATTATTATTTATTATTATTCATTATTATATTTTAATTAATAATGCATTGGGATTTATTTTTTCCTAATTTCTATTATTATTATCTCTTCTAATTTTATAATCTTTTCATTACTATTTATATATTTCATTGCGCGCACGCTTACTCCTTTTAGTAACAAGAAAACTTCACCGCAGACCTCGAGCAAGCGACGAAGGCACCGCCCTAACTCGCTTTTCAGCGGCGCGAATGCGGTAGATGATATAAAAGGGAGGGGCGATCGTCCCCACCCTCGGAATCTAAAAATAGATATACCTTCATTAAAAAATCAATATGAAATTTATTATTATATACTATACTAATACACTCTATAAACAAGAATG
>JABUQX010105300.1:55000-57632 GCA_015478945.1 Trachelipus rathkii
GTTTTTTAGGGAAGAATTTTAAGAAGTTGAGTTTTAAGAGTTGAATTTACAAGAAATTGAAGACAACTACACCGAGAGACAACTCTAACCAGATTATCATAATAGAATTCAAGTTGATAGTGTGGGAAGTACATCTAAGCTGCACAAAGGGAAAAATGAATGCAGATTATAGAAATGAAGTAGAAGAAGGACAGTTGAGTTCAGCGAAAAAATAATATAAAGAAATTGGTGAAAGGTTGCTTACTGAAAAGTTAAGGGATAAATTAGAAAGTAAAAGCAGACCTTGGAGGACCCAAATAACAGGGAATGAAAGAGTCGTTTATACAACAATACGCCTACTGATTTGAAAACATATAACATTGAAGAAAGATGAATTATGAATTAACAAAAGGAACCAAGTAAGGTTGCTCGAGATTAACTAGCCAAGCCAAAGTCTCGAATCAAGGATATGTCTAGCCGGGCGACAACATATGACTACTGCCATTGTATAGGAAGTATGTCACCAAAGTTAAACCTAGATCGCCGTAAAGCTATACAGACTGATCTGAAAGGAAAGGAATGAAGATTCCAATGATCAAGAAAATTATAATAAAAATAATTTTAAAAAACGCTTTAAGGGACAGGAAATGATGGGGACAGCAGGATGAGAAAGTGAAAGACAGTGTCAGAAAATGGCACATTCTTTCCGAATCGAAACTAGAACGCAACATGTCTTTCAAATAATAATATATAATATAATAATATATATATATATATATATCATATATATCTATATATATATATATAATATTATATATATTATATATATATATATATATTATAATATATAATAATATATATATATATAGATATTATATATATAACTTAAATAAATATAGTTATATATAATATTATTATATAATAATATATATTTAATATATATATATATATATATATATATAAGTTATATATAATTATTATATATATATATATATATATATATATATATTATATATATATAATATAATAATGCATGCTTTTGGTAATCATGCTATAAGCTGTTTTTCAACTTACATAAATTTATAGCCTACACTCTTAAACCCTTTTTAATTGTACTTTCGTACAGACGACAATGACATCAAATCTACTTGGTTAGGAGACGACGAAATTTTTACGTCTTAATCGGAATAAACTCTTATTGGGAGAAGCTAAGAAAATGTTCCGAAATCTCTTCAAAGGAGATTTATTCTTAAAACTAAGCTACGTTTGAAACTTTCTAAGTTTAGGGAGAGGTTGGCCAGGCAATGGTAAAAATTTATATATATAATATATATATAATTATATATATTATTATTTAATATATATATATATTTATATATTATTATATATATATATTATATATATATATATTATATAATTAATATATATAGAGAAACAAGATGCGTTAGCGTCCACGTTTTTTACGTACACGTGGTTCTCCTTTTGGTAAATGCGTTGCATAGTTATATAAGTGCGTTAACATAACGTTTATTCGTGTGCTATCTGGACTATGAACGTATTTTGGTTTGCTGTATGTTTTGTTTGGACTGTTGTTTTTTTAATTTTTTGGTTTTGTTTTGGATGGTGCGTGGCGCATTGTCCTAAGATATAATGATATAATATATTAAATAGTATAGTAGATATATAATATATAATATATTTTATATATTTAATATATTAATAATATAATATAATTATAGTAATATAATATAGAGTATCATATATAAAACCTCAAGTACTTCGAGGGTAGGAGCTGTTTGATGGCAATTTGTTGGCGAGAGGAAGATTGGATGAAGGCACTGGTTTGTGCTACATTGTACTAGAGTTATTCAAGTAGTGTTATCGTTAAGTAAGATACTTGGCATTTCTTGAGATATAAACAATTTTTTGTTTCTTAATTTACTTAAATTTTGCAATATAATTACTTTTAAATTAATAACTAACTATTATTTAATACTCTTCTTAACAAAAAATTCCTCTTTAATACTCCAATGTCAACCAAAAACTTAAACACATCACTAAAGATTTTCCCAACCTTCTCACTGACTTAAAACCTAGCCTCCCTCGTCTCTCACAATTCTATGGCATCCCAAAAATCCATAAACAAAATAACCCTGTACGACCTATCATCTCCAACACAAACTCTGTAGCTTACAAATTATCTTCTTGGTTGTCTAAACAGCTCAAACCTTTACTTGGACATATCTCTCCTCCTACATCTAACAACACTGATATTTTAATCCAAAAAAACACAAACACTACACCGATTCATAACAAAACCAATCCTCAGTTTCGATGTTATCTTATTACGTTTACACTCGTGCGTCCACATATCACTCTCTTTTTAGCCACGGTTTCGGCAACTATAAGCCTAGAAAACCCTTTCCCTGTTCCTTATAACATTATACTCCTCTCTTTGACATATTCTGTCTTCAATTTCACAAATAATTACAAACACAACTCGGGTACTAAGAATCGGGTTTCCTTTCCCCATTCTCAGTAACCTTTTTAATGGAACTGTAGAATTTCTTCAACCACTCATCACCTTTCTCTCTTACACAAATGGGCTTCGTTTGTTGATTAGATTAATCTCCACCACTTAACCATACACACT
>JABUQX010105301.1:0-15000 GCA_015478945.1 Trachelipus rathkii
TATTACGAAAAATATTCATTCCATTAAAATCAATTTTAGAGTTTTGCCATATTTATTTTTTTATTTTGACTTTTCAGATGGGGTCAGATTTCTAATGTTCACGTAAAAAATTCAATTATATTGCAATACGGAGTAATAAATTACTTTATTCCATAATTAATTCTAATTTTCTAACTCTTCATGGTTCTTGTAAATATTATTATTTTTATAATTATTTTTATTTATTTTTTTAATTTAGCTGTAAAATATACCTAAGGGACACGTATGTCTTACCATTTGATACTTTTCTTCAATATATATATTTATTATATATATACTATATATAATCTTATATATATATATATATTATATATATATATATATATACTATATATATAATCAGGCGTATACATAGGGTAGGCCGGGTAGGTAGCTCTACCCAATATTTTGAGTCTTTTTTAATAAAGATCAAATTAAATGTTAAAGCTTTTACTAACTTATTACAATTTTATATGAAAATGGAAAAAGAAACTGATTTATTAAAAAATTTTAAGAAAAAAACAAGTACATTTATTAGCAATTACCAATATAAATTCATTTGAATTTTCTTTCTACCTGTATTCCTAAAGAGAAAATTCAAATTATGGGCGTACGTAAAATTTTCATTTTCGGTAGATATTATTACTGGGCCCAGGTCAGTAATCCTACTTGACTAACGATGAAAAGATTACGAAAATCACGGAACGTAAATTTTCGCTCACTTGAAAACCGTACAAAACAAATTTGAAAATGTCTGAAAAGATTTTGCTGCTATCTATCTATCTCTACTCTATCTATCGTATCTATCATCTATTATCTATCTATCTACTACTCTATCTATCTATCTATCTATCTATCCATCTATCATCTATTTATCTATCTATCTAATCTATCTACTATCTATCTATCTATCTATCTATCATCTATCTATGTGCGATAAGTTCACTTACGGCTGGACAGAGTAAAATGAAATGTTTAGCATAGATGAAATGTGTTTACTGCTTAGTTTTGAAGTAAGGGTAAGATTAATATGTTTCCGATTGATTGAATTTTAATTATATGTCACATTACTAAAGTTAGCGGTTTACTTTGTATAATTGAAACTAATCATAATAGAAGTAAGTGTTTATTTTATATTAAGATATAGTTACATAAGTTATAAGTAACTCATGTAAAGAACAAACAGCTGTACTTTAAACATCTTTGGTCAGGCTTTTATATACCCGTTTTGAGTCAAATCTCAATAATAGTAATACACATAAATAAATTTTATTCAAAAGGACGTGAGAAATAAATTTTCCCTAAAAATAAATAAGTACAGTACGTAATGCAATTTGTAAAATGTTTTCGTTATATTTCTCCTTATATATAAGTATATATTTATATATATATATATATTATTTATATATATATATATATAATAGCATTTCAACTCTATTTCGATTTTATTAACATAAAATATTTTTTTAACTGTTAAAGAAAAAATAGAATATATAAAAAACTACCTACGCAGATGTAACTCTTCCAGTACCCCAAACCCGCAAACGGATTACATTTTTTAAAAAAATTTTTTTTTATTTTGAAATACGCACCAGTCATGTAAATACTGAGATACTATATATTATATAATATATATATATATATATATATATTATATTATATATATATTATATGTGTATATATATTTACTTTTTGAGCTTATGAAAGTTTTTTATATTTTGAATCTTCATAAGAATTTTTTTTGTGTAATTTGATGTTGTAATGTCCTAAACATAATAATTTAAAAATCAAATTTCTCAAAATAATTATTTTTTTTTGGAGATTTCTATCGTTTCCTATTGAAAAACTTCGACATCTTTGTTTTAGCGTTCTTAAAAAGAACCTAGATTAAAAAATTAATTTATGTTTTGAGATTATGGTTCAGTCGAACTACTTGCAAATGTGAGTTGTATGGAATTTAACTGTCAAATAACAACAACTCAAAAGCTAAAACTTCCAAATTTCAGAATTACTCTTACAGAGAAATATAAGATACTTTACTCCATTCCATAACGAGTTTAGCTTAAAAACAGGCTGCGGAGCCGGAGCCGAAATTTTTTGAGGGGCATGAGCAGAAACCGGGTAATTTTAAAATGCTGGAGCCGGAGTCGGAGTCGGGTAATTTTAAAATGGTGGAGCCGGAGCCGGAGCCGGCCGGAACCGGAAAAATTTTCCAGCACCGCAGCCCTGCTTAAAAATGTTATCAAAACAACTGAAGACAGGTTGAGCCATTGAAAATATGATTCTAAAATTCTTAATCAAACAAAAATTTGGCTTAAGAGGATTAGGGAACATAATGGAATACTTTAGAGATATTACTCGAAAATTATATGATGAAAATTTAAAACATTGGTTAATGAATTAAAGATGAACTATTTTGGTTGAACTTAGACAACTTAAAGGTTTTTAAGTTATCAAGATTACAAAAACCTACTAATTAAACCTCTAGACTTGTTTGAAAAATTTATGTGAAATATCTAAAAAGGTTGAACGACTCTTTCAAGAATTTTTTTAAATTTAGCAACCTAGGACAGCACAGCCCTTCTAGAAGGAAGGACTTACTCAAGGTTTTTGCACCTGAATGATCTGGGTGAGAGAGTCATCAACCCGGGCCCTTACTTACGACTGTCCCTTTACCGCATTGAGCAATGATAGCTAAATGGAGAATAACTATCAAGCTCTCGGGAATTAATGTTTGTAGAATCTAACTAAATGTTTATTGTGATAAACCTAAATAAATACCGTGGCTCAATCGGTAGAGCGACAGAGTCGCATGACAAGTCCTGATCCTAGGTAGAAATTACCTAGAGAAGTTCCCCTCCTTGAATCGAATGAAATTAAAAGCTTAAAAGATTGATTTATGCCTCTCACGGAGAAAAGATGTTCAATCTAAAAGTTTAGTGAATTAGGTTAAATGGCAAAGAGAATGGAATGTACGCTTCCATGGCAGAGTATTCCATCTCCAGTTAGCTTCTGGTCATAGGAGAACACTACTCCCACCAACAGCAGTAGTTACTCCATAGAAAGTTAAAAAGAACGATCTCAAATCCGACCAGTTTGCAGCACCGATAAATTAGCCTCCACATCTAAAGTCTGAAATTTAACAATTATATAGCGCCGACTTGAAAATGAAGGTTATATTAAGAAGCTTATATTTTAATTTAACATTTTTAATAATTAGTAAATATAGTTTTAAAAATTTATATTAATATATACTATATAATATTATATATATATATATATATATATTAAAAGGAATACCCTGTAAACTATAGGGACCAGGATTTATGAAAATAGCGGTACAGAATAACACCCTTCCTCGCCATAGCATATAAAACATAGGTAATTCCTTAAAAGTAGAGTTAAATTTAAAGAAGTAAGTTGTATTTTAGTTATGTACTAAAAGAGATAACGATATTTATATACTACCTTCATGCATTATGAAAGAGCAGAACACAACCCTAACCTACACGCTTGGTGAGAAAGATGATATATATATATATATATATAATATATATATATATATTTATATTTAGCTTATATATATATTTAAACTATATATATATATATATAATATATACTATATATAATATATATATTATACTTATATAATATATATATTATATCATATAGTAATATATTATATATATAATATATATATATATATATATATCATATATATATATATATATATATATTATATTATATATTTATATAATATATATATATAATATATATATATATATATATATATAATAATATATCAGTATATTATATATATCTATAAGATATATATATATATAATATATATATATATATATAATATATATTATAATATATATATATATATATATATATAGATATAATATATATATATATATAGTATTATGTCGTATATATTATTTATTTAATATATATTATATTATAGATATATCATATAAGTTATATATTTACATACATACATATGATATGTATATTATATATATATATTATATATTAAAACTATATAATATATATATATATATATATATAATATATATATATATAATATATATTATATATATATATATTATATATATTATATATATATATTATATCATATATGGAAATTTTAAAATACTTTCAAAGTAGCCTATAAAAATTAGTTTTAATTATTTTTAAGATGACAATTAGAGTAATCTAATAATGAGAAGCTTGATGATTCTGTAAATTAGCCATCATCTTGTTCGGATGTATGCTTCAGTCTACAGCTTTCGATGATCTTAACAGCAAGATATTCACGGGAAAGGTGTCCCCGAGACTCGTCTTGTGGCGTACTGTGTCGAGAAAAATTTATATAAGATTTTGGACAAATGTTACCTTTAAACAAAAGAAAAAAGACATCCACTTACCAAGAATTTGGTAGTATGATCCATACTGATTTTGTTTTGATGCATCTTTCTCTTGAAAGAGAAGTTCTCTCTCAACTAGGAAGTGAGATTTGTGACGGCAAATCCTCTTCTTTATGGGTAGCTTTGTAGGAAGATCTACGATTTGATATGAATCGACATATAATAATCAACTCCAGTTCGTCGTAGATGAAGACATTAAATGTTATATCGAATCTCTTCTAGAAAATAACTTAGAATGGGTTAACATAATATTTACAAAACGAAGTATTGCTGACTCGTCACTTCAGAAATATCTAAGAAGAAAATGTCAATGTGACAGTTATGCCAAATTAGTCAAAAGACTAATTGACTAAAAACGACTAATGAATAAACAACAGAAGACGACTAAACAAAAGATAACGACAGAAGACGACTAATTACGACTAAAAAAGACATAGACGATTAATAACGAATATATATAAATAATTACGACTAAAGAAGACATAGAAATATGTATTATTTCTACACATCCTCATCCTTTTCTCTTGAGCCAAGTCTCTAAGCCCCCAGACCTTAAACATTTATGATCTTCTTATATGTACTCCACGGTAAGTCCTGGAGCACATATTTCCTATTTTTAAAACTGCCTTTCGAATTGCCACTTTCAAAATGTCATGTATCGGGGCTTTATTGATGAATAATTACTATTATATTTATAATTATATTATTATTATTATATTATATTATATTTTATTTATTTTATATGCTTTTCATTAATTAGAAGATAATAATTAGGATTAATTAGAAATTTAGAAAAAAAAAAGGAATTTGTACCTAAAATAATAAAAAAATATCATTAGATATTTTTATAAAAAAATCACCTAAAAAAATCAGTTGATTTAAATCATTTGATTTTTTTGTGCCAATCCTGATATATTATTATATAATAAAATAGTATATGTATATATCCCATATATATATTTATTTTATTAATAAATAAAATTCATAAAAAAAAATTAAAAAATTTATTAACAATTTAATTATTTTAATAAAATAATTTATTTATTATATATAAAGTTTTTTAATGATTTTTATTCTATTTATAATTTTAATTAAAGGTTATATTTTATATTTATAGTCTTGTTTATATGTACATTTTATATATATTATATATATATATATATATATATAATATATATATATCCTATAATATAAGATAAATAAGAAAAAATGTACTATCCTTATGTTTATATATATAATATAATATTATATATATATATATATATATATATATAATATTTATATACCAAAAAAGAGCAACAAAGCAAAGGGACTGTCAACACAAATGAAAGCGTATATATATATAATTAATATATATAATATATTATAATATATATGCTAAAATATGGAGGTGATATAAAAAGAATATTTTAGATACCTAAAATTGGAATTAAAACATATCAATCTGCATTCCAGTCTCATAAAGTTCCACTTGAATCTATAGATAAATCTTATAAAACTTTCAAATATATTACACAAAACTTAAGTTAATTTATATCATTATGATTCCTTTCCAGGGATATCATTAGTCAAATATTAATCTGTACTTTGGCAGCCAGTAATGTGCCGAAAAAAAAGCGATTAATAAATTAGTTCAGACTTCAATGAAAGGGCTAATGTCATCTGCTTTAGAGGACTATTATTACCAATTTAGCTCATATATACTATATCTATATACTAGATATATATATATAATAAATATATATAGATAATATTTATATAATATATAATATTATATATATTATATATATATTATATATATGTAAGTATATATATATAATATACTATTGATATATATCAATATATATATATATATATATATAATTATATATATATATAATATATATATATATATATTTAATATATATATATAATATTATAATATATATATATATATTATATATATACATATATATTTATATATTTTATATATATAGTAATTATATATATATATATATATAGATATCATATATATATATATATATAATATATATATATATATATTATATATATGATTGGTCAGCGTTTACGAACTAACGTGACACCTAGTATCTAAAAACACTGCTATAGCTACATAAAAACTGACATACATTTAAAATTAGCGAACATTTTAATGCAGGAAATGAAGAAGAAATAAAATGAAGGGACGATATAAAAAACGTATTTAATATATAAAAAGAAAAACGTGAAACCAAAATTAAGTTTCAATTGAAATAACTGTTTAATTAAACGAAAATATAAAAGATGACGAATGTTTAAAAGTCGATTGGTCATAGGAGGTATAGACAGAGGAATCAGTAAAATCTTGTAGTACCAGTAATGAGCAGGATTAGTTAAATGGTAATGAAAGTAATAATAATAATAAACAAAAACAACAATAATAACAGATGAGTGGAAAGGCTATAATTGTTGACTCATTCATTTATAACCAAACCTAACCTAATTCATACGCTAACCTAACCTAACCTAACTTAACACCTAACCAAACCTAAACCTAACATAACCTAACCTAACCAAACCTAACCTAACAAACCTAACCTAAACTGACTAAAATAACAAAATGTAACTTAACCTAACCTAAGCCTAACCTAACTAAACCTAACCTAACCTAACCTAAACCTAACCTAAACTTAACCTTACCTAGCCTAACCAAACTAACCTAACCTAAAACCTAACCTACCTAACCTAACCTAAACCTTAACCTAACCTAACCTAACATAACCTAAACCTAACCTAAAACCTAAGGCATATATATATAGATTTATATATATATAATAATTATTTGTATGAAAATAGTATATAAAATATATTAAAAAATTAATATATTATATATAATATATTACTATATATATAAAGAAAACTACCGAAAACATGAATAAACAGGCTCTGAACCCATTCAATTTATAGTAAAAAAAAAAAATCTCTTGCTTTTCTCGTACCAGAAGGGGGAGGAGTCTCGCTGCCAGAAGAAGTACCAAAATGCCAGGCGTAAATGTTATTCTGCCGATTATTTTTAAATTAATTTATTAATCAATTTTAATTTTTTATAATAATTGAATAAAACATATTTTTTCCTTGTCTCCGGCATTAAAAGGTCGCTGAATTCCAAAATGTATGTCAGATTTTTATGCTAGCTATCGTAATTTTAGACACAGGGTGGCAGCATATTTAAACGCTGGCCTTATATATAATATGATATATAATATAATATATATATATATATATATATCGATATATATATATATTATATATATATATATATAATATATAAATATATATATTTATAATATATAATATTTATATATATATAATATATATATATATATACTATATATATATATCATCTGATGGGCAAAGGCTTGATGCCTACCAAATTACACAAGAGTTAAGGGAAATTCCAATTCAAAGGTGAAAATGCTCCAATTACAAGGCGTTGAAATTGTGGCCAGTCACTAGACACAGAGACAGAGTTAAACCAAGTATTGCTAGGTTTAATTGAAGGGAAAGAAGTGTGAAATGCTAATTCCTACATGACAGAATATATTTCTTTATATATGTGGTTGTAGTTTGCTGTGTTAAATACTAAAGACGAGGATATTATACAGTTTTAGTATAAAAATAATTTACTATGCTTATTTTGTTGTGAAAATTGGTGATCAAGATAAAAATTGTACTTTACACAAAGTTTGCTAAAATTGTGTTGAAGGATTAAGAAATTGGAGCTATGGCAGAATATCACATATAGTTTGCCATTCGTATGATCGTATAGACGAACGACAAAACCATACTGACAAATATGATATACTTTTGTGTGATCTATGTTGTGGTTTTAACAACAATGTGAAAAAGATAATAGAATATCCAACATTACTATCGGCAGTGAGGCCTGTGCCTCACTGCAAAGATCTTCCAGCGCCAACTCCATCTGCTGTTTTGCAATATGTCACAGAAGATAATCTTGACAACTCGACATCAGGGGCAGAAGATGCTTATAACCCAGAAAATGTGAAAGGCACTACACCACAGATGTTCAATGAAAATAAACTTAGTGATTTGATGGGGGGTCGAAAATTAAAATTTGAGCAAAGAAGCTGCCGCAATTACTGGATCAAAGCACTGGAATGAAGACCTTTTGTATCGAGGAACATCATTCTCTGGTATCTCATAATATAAAAAGATTCTAATTGTTCTATTTCACTGAAAATGTTGAAATTTTTTTATTCTGTTATGATGATTTATGGTTTGATGAACTATTTCGATGTCAACTACAACCCAGCAGACTGGAAACTATTCATAGATTCTTCTAAAATGTAGATTCTTCTCAATGTAGCTCTCTTACATAATGGCAATAAATTTAGTTCACTTCAGATAGTCCATTCAATTCATTTGAAGGAAATATCAGAATATGGAAGCTCTTTTAAACAATATGAAATATGAAGAACATATTTAAACACTTATTGATGATTTGAAAGTACTTGGAATGTTACTTGGACAACAATTAAGATACACTAAAATATGTTTTAATAGCGAATGGAACAATGGAGTTAAACCTATAAACACTGAAAGAAAAAAAACTTTCCTAGTCTAAAACTCCTGCATCCTGGGTCAAAAAACATTATAAATACTCTTCTTGTGGATAGAAAAAAGTTCTATTACCTTCTTTACATATATATAAAAAAAAAGATGTTTCTTGTTCCGAATACTTGGCAAAGAAGTTGCCAAATTTATCATCAGAAAAACTCAAGGAAGGTATATTGGTGGCCCACAGATTCGACAGTTTATGGGCTGATGATGATTTTGAAAGAAAATATGATACCAGTTGAAAAAGAAGCGTTGGTTGTTAATAAAGTGGTTGCTCATCACTTTTTGTAGAACTTTCAAGATTCTAACCATGAATTAATAGTGAGGAAGACGTTGGAAACTTTAAAAATTGGGCTGCTGCATGAGTGTGTCTTCACTTTCTTCCTTCTCACTTGAATTTTCCCCACGAAAAGGTGGAGATATTAGTGAGGAGCAAGGAAAAAAGTTTCATCAAAATAACAAGGAGACGGAAAAGAGATGTCAAGGTCAGTGGAATAAGAATGTGATCTCCGATTATTGTTTTATACCGTAAAGTGATTGTCAAGAAGAACAAGGACGTAAATAAAGTAATAGAGGTTTTCAGCTAGCCTAAAGGTAAGAAAAGTAGTATGAATATGTTAAATATGTCTGTATATATTTTAGTAATAATTAAAATGATATTTCATTGATTAAAACTTAATAACAAATCCATTAATAAATAATTTCAAATGTGGGAAAAGGTTATTATTATTAAACTATATGAAGGGTGCCGAGGTAACATATTTTAAAACTTAATTTGAGAAAAACTTGATGTTACAGGGTAAAATGGAGGTCACTCCCGGAATCAGAGCTATAAAATATTTAAGAATATGTTGTAGTGATTAAAACCTCGATCAAGTTTTTTCAAAATTCCACATGTGCAATCAAAACTCCTTTTACTGAATTCTAAGTGAAATTCATAGAAAGACAAAATCCTCCATCATTTAATATAAACCTTTATTTATATTTTGCTCCTTTCATCAGTGATCTCAATGCTATTTCAAATCTAGTTTATTTTCTATTTTGACATTTCAAAGCCCATCATTCAACCTAGCACAAGAACTATCCAAATGAACAATGTGCAATTTACGCTGGGAAAAAAATTAAAGTAAAAAACCATCAAATACGTTTCCCACTCTGATGCAGAAAAATCATCTCGGCTTTATACATTGCCTAGTGCCCAAATGCCAAGCTAAGAAATTAACCTTAACTAAGGTCTTACTAAAAATAAAAATCACAAAACACAAGAAACCTAACAAGAATTAGCTCAAATACTAGATTGACAGACAGAGACAGAAAAGGATGAGTCTATGCTAAGTGACTGGTCACATGAGCTATCATCAAGGAAAGATATTTGCTACTAGAGGGTTCAGAAATAGATAGAATAAGGAGAGTGAAGTAACTGACAGAAAAACTTGGGAAGAGCAGTAAAAGTTGAAGAGTAGTTGATTAGGCAAAAAACCTTAGACTCCACCACATTGAGAAGATCTGTTTGTGAAACCACACCACATGTATTCTGCATATTCCATTAAAAGACTAATAAAGATCCTCCTCTACTGAAAAAGCAACTTTTGTGGCATGAAACTATGTTGAAGGCTCCTCAGATCACAACATCTTTGAAGCTTGATTTTTCGATGAAAATGTAATTGTGTGGAAAATAATGTCGAGTGAATAGATGAAGAATTGAGATTTTAAGGCATTGAAAAAATCATATTCCTCTTTGCTCATATTAGAAAACTGAGAAGAATCAGATGTCAGTTGCTCCTTGACCACATCTAGCATCGTTATTTTTTGTTCAATGGGGCGACATTTAAAATGGTTGATAGGTGACGAAGTGATCAATGAGAATTAGAAAAAAGTTGGGATAGGGGCATAGAGATGAATTTTGTGGACCACCACTCTTACTAGATTTATAGGAGAAATGGTGAAAGGCTACAGCAACTGCTAGAGAACAACCGCAAAGAAAATAGGAAAGGTTACTGAGGGAAAGATTGATATTGACGAAATAAATTGATATTGAAAGGAATCAAAGCTTTATACCAGACTCTCCAAAAGTTTTCGATATGCCCAGCAACATAGGAAAAGATTCACCAAAATGTCGGAAAGCAGAAGATCATGATAGCGATATCATTTAAGGTTTGAAAAATTAAGATATTCCAAATCATTCTATATAAGATCAATTTATTAATTAATTAAATGAGATCTGCACCGCTAAAAAAACGCTCACTAGCTACACTTGTTGAAGGTCATGATAAGTATTCCCTGACGAGTTCTGCAAGATGTGGAAAACTTTTATAATTATCACGCCATCAAACCAATGGATCTTTATCCGACTCCAAGAGTTTTCGCTTTTGATAATAATCTTCGATCAATGACAGAGTGTCTTTTGACACCTCTGAACAAGACTCTTCATCGCTGCTAGAAGCCAAAAGAACGTTCATCGGATTCAGACAATGCCGTTTCGCTAACAGAACTGGTAAGTGTGTTCGTTCTTGTATATCCTTTTCATTTTCTAATTGACCCTGGTGAATGTATTCGTGGCAACTTGAGCAGCATTTTCATCACAATAAGTAAGAACTAATAAATTTTAACCCTCTGTTCGAAAAACACGTGTTCACAGATTTATTTTTTTTCATATTGAAAAGCTTGCTATCTCACGTAGTGTCCTAGGGCTCTTCCATTTAAATTCACAGACAACCCTTGAATTTGAAATCAACTATTACCAATACCCCAATTCTGATGTTTTCTGTCATATAACCTGAAAGCCTCACACCTTACAATCTTTAATTAGCCCACTATTGTTACACAGCACACCGCTCTCATCATGCGCTTGCAACTAGAGAAACTCTCCGTCTCTACAGACAAACAACCGAATTTTCTCACTGAGCCATAATAAGTCACTTTAGCATACCTCTTCAAAATGGTCTACAAAGAGTAATACAATTACCTAAAATCGCTCAGCAACATAGGAAAAGATCACCAAAATGATCGGAAAGCAAAAGACCATGATAGCGATATCATTTAAGTTTGAAAAATTAAGAATATTTCCAAATGCAAAGTCTTCTGTAACACAGATATAATTTTATTAATTAACATTAATTACCAGATATTTACAAAGCATTCTCTATAAAGCCGATACAGATTCGGAAAATTTTCGAATGATACGGAGGTTAAACCTATAGGATGATAGTTAAAGGGTTAAAAAAGGCCCGTCTTTTGGGGCTCAGATAGAATTAGTTCACTTGTCCAGTTGGAAGGTATGGTTGAAGCTGAGCATAGGGAAAATAGTTTTCAAAGTCAGGCTGAAAACTCGAATGGATGCACAAGTTTTAAGAACCATAAGAAGGATGCCGGTAGAACCATAAATTTTTTCAGTTCTCCCCGAGTAAATTTTCATTGCAGACCGATTCATTCAAGTCTGCTTACTCGTTGTTGTTCCGCAAAATATTGCTGGCTATTTTATCTATGGCAATCCACACTATGCTATGTTTGGGGTTGGTTTATAAGGAAGAGTTTGCTCAACAATTATTTTAAATTGGAAAATTAGTTTCAAACAACTGTTATTATTATTAAACTCGATATTGGACTGATCTAAATTTAACCGAGTTCCTGAGTCCACGACCAAATCCAATCCTTGAGATCGGAACACTACTACTATATATTTATATATTTATAGGATCTGAATTTAAAATATTATTGTGAAATTGAAAATTATGTTGCCAAAATCTAATGATTAAGAAACGAGTACAAAATTCAATTCAATCTCAAAAAATTTTATAAATCACAGATAATGAAATTAACAATTTAGTCCTTTAATAAAGAGACCGTACACTTTACTAATATTATACTTGTCAATGATTATTACAATTTAAAATTACAATACCAATCACTCTCATACATAATATCGACAATTAATTTCCCTAGTATCTGAAAATGAGGTCTACTAATTGCAAGCACAGCGCTTGTGTCTTTGAAACCCAAAAATACAACAATTTACATAATAATCGAGCTCTAAAAATAATATAACCATAATAATAAATAGAGAATAATAATAATAATAAATAATAATAATAAATAAATAATAATAATATCACATATAATAGATTAATAATAATAATAATAATCAATAATATTAATAATAATAAATAATAATATAATAATAATAATCAATTTTTCAATAAACAATAAAAGTAATAATAGTCAACAAAATGATTATATTAACTCAGTAACAGTATTATACCGTCATGTACTATAGACGCCAAGTCAAAAATCCTAATCAATATAATGACTATTTCATATCAATAATAATAAATTGTATAATGAACAAGCAATCAATCATTGCAAGTAAGTACAGACACGTCAGTATCAGTACGAACGACTTTAGTAATAATACTACTACCCACACTACTACACGTTATCCACCTCACCTACTCCTAACATTAATAAATAATAATAATAATAATAATAATACATCACCTGACATAATAATAAGTATAAATAATAATAATAATACATAATAATAATACACAATCCATTAAACCATCAATCAAAACATCCAATACTCAATACTAATAATCAACAAAATACAATAATAAGTAATACTAATCAATATAAAATAATAATCACATAATAAATAATAATATAATAATCACATAATAATATAATATAATAATTCAAATAAATAAATAATAATCAATAAAAATAATAATAATACTAATAAAATAAATAATAATTATTACTACAACATAAATCAAATAATAAATAATAATAAATAAATACATAATATCGCAATTAATAAACAGTTTTTTGATTTTATTTTTCCAATTGTTTCTCTAAATATTTATTTCTGTACATAATTTAATTTTTCTTAAAATAATCTTGAAAACAATTTACATGAGAAGAAGAAGATATATTTATCTTAGATTTCCAGACTGCGTTTAGTCCTTCTAAACTTTGAAACAATTCTCATACAGAGATTAATTCTTGTGTGAGGCGTAATGAGAGTCTCTCAAATTTAAATAATATAATACATTAATCAAATGACTATTTAGATACCCTACAGATTATACATTTATAACATTATTATGTTAATGTCTGGTCTGCGTGTTTTGATGTAATTAGAAGAAGCCCCGCATAAATATTTAAGTTTCTGGATTTAACACAATCCGTATAATATTTGTGAAGTGTTTAGAAATTAATTGCTAATTTATAAGTATGAATTGACACATGTATGCACGTATGTTGAATGTTCAATAAGATTTTAGGCTGGAGACTGTAGCGGTGATTAGATTAATGCAACCACTCTCTTAGCAGACAATCCTATATAGATACGTGTAACCAATATTTGTCGACGTACAGTCTAACTCAGGGCAGTTTAAAATATTGAAGTACATATAAGATAAACAACGTAAGGATGGTTGTCGGGCAAGCATCTCTTGTGCTAAAGGAAGAGGACAGTTGTTTTTTATTTTATGGTATTAAAAATAAAAGATCTGACTTTAATTTTATATGAGGTGATTTCTTAAGTATTTGAGGTGAGAGTTAATCAAAATAAATTACAGTATAAGGCCCACCTTCTCTTCTTTATAGAAGTCTTATAAGCATAGAAAGTTTTATTGAAGAAGAAATATAATATCGAATTTTCTGATTATTTTTACTTTCCTTTATTATATATATTATTGTAAATGGTTATATTATTAATTAAAATTTTCACTGAATATTTGATGGATGATCCAGTATAAATTAAAAATTAAACTTAATAGCCGTGCTAAATTTCTTATCAATCAAAAGTTCATTTCCAAAGTTACATAGGTAATGTAATCCTTACTGGTAAGTAACTATAAAAGATTATCAGTGATAGAAACCGTTATCAGATTTCCTTTGCTAACCATAGTCCGCGTGACTAGGACTCCAT
>JABUQX010105302.1:15000-18343 GCA_015478945.1 Trachelipus rathkii
TGCCGGATACCCTATACCCAGCCTACACCTAAGCCTAAACCTCACCAACCTGGTATTTCCTTAACATAAACCTAACCTAACCTAACCTAACCTAACCTAACCTAACCTAACCTAACCTAACCTAACCTAACCTAACCTAACCTAACCTAACCTAGCGTACACCTACACCTAGCCTACACCTATCCTACTCCTGCACCTAGCCTCCACCACGCCTTGAGCTCATCCAGGTAACTGATGCCTAGCCTTTGGTAGGTATCTGTGCTAACATGAGGTCATGGTAGGAACCTGACCTGTATGGATCTATCCTAACTTATTTCCATCCGTGCACACACCACACACACCACACACACAGACACACACACACACACACACACCTTATACTTATAACACATCTACACTTATACTTAATATACACACACCACACACACACACAAAACACACGCACACACACAACACACACTTATACTTTACACATACATGCATCGATGCATTAATACAGTATTGCAATATTGCAACACACGCACACACACACACACACACTTATACTTATACACATACCACTTATACTTATATACACACACACCACAACACACACACACCAAACAACACAACACACAAGCAACACACCATCACCACACACACATTTCACTATGACACTTATAACACACATTCACTACAATTATGACACTTACATTACCCATAGACACTTACAATTTACACTTATACACAAGCGGTCAACAAACACACACACATCACACACCACTTACACTTATCACACATTCACTATGAACACTACAAACTCACCATAGACTAACTTACACTTACATTTACAACCTTATACACATGTATAAAAAACACACGACCAACCCTTTGGTCTTCCAAGGGTCAATTTTGGCATTCATTTTTATTTCATACATAAACATTTTTATTAAAACATTTTTATGTTTTAAAGGCAGTAAAATCAGTAAATTCAATAGAGGTGTTAACTAACCCTAGGGGATTAGTAGCTTTTGGTTTTACTGTTTTACCTGCTTTAACAAACTTCGAATGTTTTATAACTGCTTTAAACCTCAATGTTTACAAAACTGGCTTTAACTTAATGTTTAAAGACTGCTTTTATAACTCAAAACTCTCAACATATTTTATTTAACATTACATACCTAAAGCAGTAAAATTCAGTAAATCAATAGAGGTGTTACCTAACACCTAGGGGATTAGTATGCTTTTGTTTTATGTTTTTTTTAACTGCTTTAAAACAAAAAAACTTCAATGTTTTACTGCTTTAAAAACTCATGTTTTACTGTTTTAACTTATATGTTTTACTGGCTTTAATTAAAAAATATTTTTTTATAAATAATTTTTTTAATTTTTAACTCACATATTTATTAACATTACATACCTTAAAGCAGTAAATCAGTAATCAATAGAGGTGTTACCTAACACCTAGGGGGATTAAGTATGCTTTTGTTTTAACTTGCTTTAACTGCTTTAACTCCATGTTTTTACGCTTTAACTCATGTTTTAACTGGCTAACTCTATGTTACTGCTTTTTAACTCCATAATATTCTTAACATTACAATACCTTAAAGCAGTTAATCAGTAAATCAATAGAGGTGTGGCCTCTAACACCAAGGGGGGATTAGTATGCCTTTTGTTTTACTTGTTAAAAAACTGCTTAACTTCATAGTTTTAACTTGCTTAATACATCTTTTTGCCATAGCTTACATAGAGTATGTAAACACCTTTTACTTTTCTGCTTTACTGCTTTAAATCATATATTTATTTACATTATGTTTTTTATTTTGTTTTTTAATACTTTTTATTATTTTTAATATATGTTATTTATTTTTTAGTATTATTTTTATAATTTTTATTATTTTATTTTATTATTTTTATTATACTTAGTGTTATTTACTTCAAGCCTATTGTTATTTATTATTTAGAACACACAATACACACACACACACACACACACACACACAACACACACACACACACACACAGCACGCACACACAACACACAACACTTACACTTATACACACATTCATTATGACACTTATACACACATTCACTTATACACACATTACATTTTACCCATAGACACTTACATTTACACTTATACACATGCGGTACCCACACAACACTTTACACTTATACACAACATACACTAATGAATACTTTACCACCACATTCACTATGAACACTTAATTTATTCCCAAGGCCAACTTACATTTACACTCACACACAGATTTACTTACCCAACCAGAATTTACTTACACTCACACAAAGATTTACTTACACACACAGATTTACTTACACTCGCACAGATTTACACAAGCACATACACACACAACATACAATACCAACTCAGACCACACCCACCGCACACTCAACATTACACATATAAACGTATAAATTTTTAAAAACATTATGTTTTATTACCGTATCTTATATTACTCATCGTTCAAATATCTAAAGATTATTCAAAGTTTTCTTAAATACTTCCTATAATAAATTCAATCAGTATCTTTTGACAAGAATTTATTATTAATGTTATACTCTTTTTGTTTATAAATTTTTATAACTATCAAGTTTTAAAATAAATCTTTTTACTAAAATTTTATGAAATTTAGTTAAAAACATATATTTAAGGTACCTTAAGCAATAAATCAGGTAAATATCAGAGTAAGGGCCGGTCCCCTACTAGCACCCCACTCTCACAAGCTGCCACGCTTGTTTTGTTCTATTGACTTTAACTGCTATTAATCATCTTTAGGCCATGTAATAAGTGATCGAATATATGAAAAGCAGTTTCTTCTCACTCCTAACATAACATGTATTTTTATTAAAATATTCTAAGTTTTTATTTAAAAATAACAATTATTAACTTACATTTATATTTCAGTTGAGTCGATGTAACTAAATATTTCAAGTTTTTTAAATATAAATTCGGGTTTTCTTTATTAATTAATTATTATTATCCTATGTACATTGACAAAATCCATTCACGAGAAAACATCATCAACAACCCGCGTAAGCACTCTTTTCAGATACGGTAACTGAGACCTCCATATTACATGATCCACTGTAAATGTGTTGAAATAACTATTTAGGATCCTATAATTTAGGATATATCCTTTTTTTTTGGTAAACAGCGGGGGCGATTTAAGGTTAAGACCTAATTCCAGGTTCAATATATAATGTTCAAAACTGACCTTTTTTGTTTTTCTTTCTCTGTAAAAATGTGGTGCAAATAACTAACGTTAGAGGGCCCTAATTAGGAGTGCCTAAATTTAAGTGGAATAAGTCCTTTTTGTAACAGTTGGAAATTTAATCCTAATA
>JABUQX010105303.1:0-10000 GCA_015478945.1 Trachelipus rathkii
AATGAATTAAGATAAAGTTTGCTAAGCATGGTAGCGCTAAGGGGAGAACCCCATAGCTAACGAATTCTGATTGGCCAATATATGTTTCATTAATTAAAGCAAGAAATAAGTGGTCTTAGTTGCCAGAATCGAGTAGGGATACTTTGAATTCCTGTCTATTAACAATTATTGACATATTATACCTGTACACAATCTGGAATTAAAGTTGATTTTGATTTAGATAATGACATGATCTGAATGAAGATTACTACAGATTAATTCATGTGTTCGAAAAACTAGTCATTTATGAATGCAGGTATCTTTTTATTATTAACTTGTAATTTGGGAAAATTGAAATGATAAATAAAAATCATTTAAGAAAATTTTGTGTGGGTGGTTTAGCGTATGGTGTAAGAATTGAGGCGAGGTCTTAGGGATAAGAAGGGGGATCAAAATAACTTTTGCAAAGGTTATGTCATTGTAGGGTCATTCATAAGCTTTTTGGATTAAAAACCATACCTTGGGCTAATATATGAATCAGAATCGGATGATTTGGAGTTTCAATGGATCTTAAGGGCAGACCGTTACAGGATACCTGGTATAATGAGCCTTCCTGGTAATAACAACATATCGAGAAGTAGAATTATTTACTTTCTTTCAAATTTAAACTTACGTAGTTCCTTTCTAAGGTAAATCGTAGTAAATTTAGTGACTGTATAAGGGGATCAATTCTTTCAGAACACAGATTTATTAATTTTGAAAAGTATCCACGGAGGAATATTAAGTTACGATTGTGGTTCAATGTATAGTCAGACCTTATTTAAAAATATAACTGTTCCAAACAAATTGTCCTTTCAGGTTTTTGCCAAAAATTAAAGAGAATGATCAATGAATCTGAAGAGATTTTGAGAAGAATGGTAGATATTTTTTTTAGAAAATCTTAAAAAGTAAAAACATATATGAAGGTGTAGAAAGGAACATGCAAACAGACATACAGTAAATATCATATACATTACCCTAAAAATAGGCTCTAACACTCCTTATATAAAGATGAGAAAAGAATTCTAAGTCTTGGGTCTTAAACTTTAGTTAATACCACCAACTTGTGTGTTCGCATTGAGTATTTTAAGTATTTGAAATTACACTATCAATCTTTCTGAAAAACGCAAATTTATAATTACTTAATACTCCTTTTGATATTTAAAAGCCGATTTAATTCTAGTCTACCCATAAAAAACTAAACAAATTGCTTTACATACTTTTGTATTGTTGTAGATTTTAAACCTATATCAAAAAGATATATAATTTTTATCTTTTTTCAATTTTCTAATTAAAAAAAATATTATTTCTAATTAAAATCCCTTCAATCTGATCATTCTTTAATTTTTTGCCAACCTGAATAACTGGGCCTTTGGAGCTAAGTTATTTTTAAATAGGTCTAAACATATATAATGCAATAGTAGACTTATGCTCTCTGGGATACTTCAAAACTCTTAAACTGTTTGAAAATTGTAGATCGCCTTCGAAAACTTTCACTAAATTTAGAAGATAAACTAAATAGAAACTTACGTAAGCTTTTATTTCCAAAATTCTTGAAAAATAATAAAAAAATTATACTTATCGATATGTTATGTAAGGCCATTGGGGCTCAAATCAGCTCACGCCCGGGTATCGCTGTACTAAGGATCTGCCCTAAGGTACCATAAACGCAAACAATCCATCCACGATTCGAGTCTACCCAATTAATTCAGCTCGAAAGCTTAATTAGTTCGACCCCCCTACACTTAATAGTACCTTGCAAGTTTTTAGTCTCGGGCCTCTTATATGCTCGCCTTCTCCTCAAATTCTTTACTACCCATGCAGCGCAATTCTATGATTTAAGGACTCGCGCTATTAATACCATCAATATATACATTATACACACTTTCTCATATGAGAACTAGTCTTTGATATTAGGAGGTGAATCACCTGACCTCACCAAAATAAATATTCCTATCCGATGATGTTCATTAAATTCCTTATCATTAATACTATTTCTTCAGTTCTAAAAAATGATATCTCTTCAATATATTTAAAATAAGCACAACAGAGAATTGAAGTCATCGTGGACTGGCGATTTGCTTTAGCAACTACGGCCTTTATCTCTCCTGTACGTGTAATGGAGGAGTAACGGGTCATATTTGCCAATCAGGCCCTAAACTTCTCGTGTAGGCGCTTAGTGGAGGTCTAATCGCCGTTACGCCCGCTCTTCACACCCCTTCGGGGTGATTAGTATAAACTTTTACCTCTTAATCATTTCATGAAGCTAGAGTGTAGGTTTGAACACCAATGTTCCCCAACCCAGATCCAATACTCCTTCTTTTTATAAGAGGTACATGGATGACACCTTTTAAACTATTCAATGGACAAATAACATTGTTATACTCTCATCTTTTTTTATTATTCGTTAGGCTCCCCACCCTCCCACAAACGATGGGGTAGCATTCACTAGAGAAGAAAAAGCCCAACAATCCTCTACTCCCTTCGCCTCGGATCTATTACGATTAATGAAATCCTGCTTTCGAACCTTTCTATTTCCACACGAGCATTTATCACCCCGGAAAAAGCATTCACTGGACTTGGTTTGAACTTTTTAGTCACACCCCCCTTTTAATACAAATGTACACCTTATAACAAACTCCTACTAACATAGAGCTACCATCTTATCTTCCTCCCATTTTTTAATGCATAAAGAATCTTCATAGTTGTCGGCACTTCAGATTAATTTTTCAACTTCCAAACCTATTTTTCCCCTACTTCATTAATCTACGATATTAATTCTTACTGTGTATAATGGATTATCAAAAATTTCGAGCCCTAAACTTAGATTCGTATAGTCAACTCCACGACAGAAAATGAGATCTTTCGATCAGTTTGGCACCTTATTACGTACTACCGTCTATACTCTGGTTAATAATTTAATGAAAAAACGTGAGCTTCTTAGTCGAAGATATTGCAGGACCTCTACCCAACTCCGCAATCAATCTCATCTTGCACTTCCATCACGTTTTAACATTTCAGTCTATTTTTAAATCATTATATAGATACGAACTCCGTTGCTTCACTTTAGAGTCTCTTGTTGTTAATATACATATAATTAATCTCTTATGGTGATAGCTGCGAGCATAGAGTGAAACACAATCACTACAGTGGGTAGTCGAGAGCTGCGTGCTATAGCTTACCATGATGTAGGAATTCAGAACGTAGGCACAAGAGGGTGGTGTTTCTTCTCGGCATCTACAACATACTTTATCTGTCACAGGACTGGGCAGTCCCTATCCGACTGTCAGGAAGATTCATTCCTCCACTACTACCTATAGTGAGTGCGACACCCTGCTTGAATTACTACGCCATTTCATAATAAATCTCGCGACAACTTAGAGCCCAGAGTACATACAGCAACTTTGACGATTTATTTTTTGAATCTTTTGGAAAAGGGCACTTTGAATAGACAGTCTGCAATAATCGTACGACCGTGAGTCGGCATTATATAATACTACAATTATTCGCTTATAAAGAGTGTGCGATTTAATCTGGATTAAGATTCTCTATATACCTATCATTCAACCTCTTATGGTAATGCTAAAGTGTTGAAATGTTGGTTGTGTTATTTAACACTATATGTTATCTGCCTGCACTTGATTTGAATATACTTAGCTTTAAATTTGGCGATTGTGATTGAGGTTATGAAAACCAATTATTTATAACTTTTTATTATTATTTTTTTGCAATCGTTTTAATATATTTAATTCATTATTCCATTTTTTTGTATTATTTTATTTTTATTCATTTTGAGTTTAGTTTTTTTTCATTCTGAATTTTATTGTTCACACATTCATATCAAATAATTTGTTATTTGAAACTGTCCATGTATATAATGATCAATTGGAGACAGCACGCTTCCTTGTTTAGCTTGTATAGTTTTGATGTTTCACCGACATTTATTAATTTATTACTATTATTTATTATTATTATTATTAATCTATTATTTATTATTCATTATTATTATACTTATTCTTATTATTAATTAGTATTATGTTATTGGATATATAATATTCACTTATTATTTTTGAAATTTTCCGATGTCGTTATGGTGATTATTAAGAGAAGGTACATTTTTGTTTTGTTTTTAAATTAGTAAGAGAAATATTTATTTTTTTTTTTTTAAATTTTGCCTTAATATATTTATAATTGTTATTTTTATATTGTGTGCTGTAATTTTGCTAACTTTCTTAGCTTAATAAAGTCTTTTTTTCATTTCTCTCGAAACGTTGATTTTAAGTTAGGATTTTACGGGTTGGGGACGTTCAACTAGGGGTGCTCACTTTGTTTTATTTATATAAGTATATATTATATAATAGATTAAAAAATAATGTGATTATTATTATATTAATATACCCTGTATTTGACATTAGATATGGTCTGATGACATATATAGTCAGAAAAAAATAGTATATAAGTATAGTATAGTATAGTATAATAAATATTAAAAATCGTATTATATATTGTATAATGACTTACTTAGTATATATTAAGCTTTTAACACTTGGGCGTCCGTCACATAGGAGGCATAGGATGGGGTCGAGATTGCCCCCTAAGCCTCAGCTGGAGTTTTTTGGATCTGAATTTTTTTTAATATTACATTATATAATATATAAATATAGTAACTATGTATTACTTCCTTAACCTATGATTTTTTACATATATATATTATAATAATAATACTGATCACTATATAAAATATGTATATGTAATTATATATATACAATTATTATGTATTATGATATAAACATATATATATAATATTCTTTATACAGGTTTGTCGCCAGGAGCCCCTTATGATGTTGTTAGCTTTATCCAGCTCTACGGGAAGCCGCTATTGCAAGGAGGGGTTGTTTAAACTCAACAAAAATTTACAATTATAAACACATCATATATCAGATTGAAGTCTATCTATGACAGCCATATATACGCTGCGGACGTTTAGAGATGGAAATGTATTATTGTAAATAGCGGAAAAATGTTAAATAGAAGAATTCCTATTTTCAGAATAGAGGTGGCTAGAAAGAGGAGATTCCGAGCAGGCGAACTTAGTCTGGATTTGCTAATATAATGAAACAAAAACTCTGTGCCGACACAGCACCCCTTGTGCTACGAGGTGTTTGCGTCTAAAGGTGGTGGCACGCAAAACGAGTTGTAAAGTTCCCATTCGAAGCACATATGCCGCTACTGTACCTTATGAGAAAAGAGATAAAGCACAGCTATAGCGCCGCAAAGTATGAGGGAGTCAAGTGATTGCATAGAAAGATATCACGGACAGTTTTAATAATCAGTTCTTTCGAACCTGCTTCCACTGTATCAAACTGAATCCAGTATCCATGTAATGATGACCACCCAGATATAGAGAGCAGATAACTGGCCCGAGTACGAAGGGCGGATGAAGATCCCGTGTATAACTGGAGTAACTGTGAAGGAAAAAAAAAAGATGCATGTCATAGAATAAGAAAATGAGATTTTAACTCCCATGATAGCAACCGTTGTGAGTCGTGGGGTTTCAAGACCATTTTTTTTGTTTATGTTTAAGGCGCAAAGATGTGTAGTATTGTCACAGGAATAGACGAGAGAACCGAAGAGAGATATATGGCAAGAGTTTAGATAGGTGTCTTAGTGAGAAGGGAGTATTTGTAAAGAAGGTTTGGTTTTAATAGAATTAAATTTCACAAGGATATGAGACGACCCCATACCCGGAAATATCTATCCAGTATCAGCGAGATTCGGAATCTGAAAGATTATATGACAGGGCAATATAACTTAGAAGTAAACCTGAGAAGGAGGCAGAAATTGAAATGAGTTGATGAATGAAGGTTAGAGTCATCTCGGCGATACTGAGTTGGATCGATGTTTAGATGTGGCAGACGTAGAAGATATAATTAATGAAAAGCAAGAATAAAGTAGAGAGATAAGACAGATACCATGTAGTGAACAACGCACTATATGACAGAAAAAGAAGCAGAGTGCGCCCCATCATTCAACAGCCGTATACTCGCAGGCGTATTGAAAGAAACTAGACATAAGTAATACAGAGAGGATAGGGAAGAAACCCAATCGAGGGGAGCTTGGAGAGCAGTGACTGCGTGCCATATCCCAGTCATATATGTTTGGACTCTCGTCAAAGCGCCGACCACCGGAACAGATACATCCGCCGTAATCTCTAATGTGACGAAACCATAAATCTGTTAGATTATGGTAAAGTATATCACTAGTAGATGCTCGAGCGCCGAAAAGCCTCATAACTGGCGTGTCGGAAAGAAGGAATTGAGATTCCCAGATAGTCTAAGAAGTGAGAGTTGAGAAGGGTTTCATAAATCTTAGATAGAATACATATGTATAAGAGCTATTATGGGCGATAGTTTGAAGGAATTAAAGAGCGGCTTCTTTTTATATCGGATATAGGTTTGGATCAATTGGCGATCCGCTTTGACCAACTATGTTTGGTTAAAAATCTTACTATGGTTAGTATGTGGATAAGTTGCTAGTATTAGATGGCATCTAGGAGACATATAGTGAGACGAGAAGGAGGGGCCAGATCGAGTATAGCACGAGTCATCCACATTCAAAACACGGGGAGGAATCAGCAGCATTGTGACTGGGCCAACTTTTCCAGCCTTTCCTAACGCTTCAATTACGACTGTGTAAGGAAGCCCATGCATCACCCGAGTAAATGTAATTTGCTAGGTTAAGGCAATAGGTATAACCTGAGAAAAGCATTAGAATGAGGGTAAAGAGGAATGCCTAGAATCGTTCAGTGGATTGAGTTCGATGATTAAGAAAGATAATTATTGGAATGCCCGAAGCAGATTTGCGCTTCTTTCATGTTCTCGGAAGTTTTAGCAACAGAGACTGCATCAGATTCGAAGTACAGGGGATATGGATAGTTAAGAGATTTCACCAGAAAAGATTGCTTTGGAGAATGTTTTTGGCAAAAGTATTGTCTAGTAGGTGTTAAATATTTCTCGAAGTAACGCATAGGAGGTTAGCGAACATTTTTTTGATATAAAAATCACCAGCTTTGCTCGTTCGAGAAGAGTTCCTTGAGCACACGCCTATTTCTGCGTGAATGAAAATATAGCGATGAGTGAATGGAAACGAGAATTTTTTCCACCTGCCAGATACGTAATTGTCCCTAGCCTGAAATGTGACCAGAGAAGAACATGTACGAATCGAACCATGGATTAAGGAAGGACGGGAAAGATTTTATGATACGAGAAAAAAGGAATGACCTGCGTCACCTCGATCAAACGGATTACAGCTCCCACGCTTGACATGCAGAAGAACGGAAGCGGTCACAAGAGTGAAAAGCAGTCTCATTTTCCAGATTATACGGAAGTTTAGTCGTATGAAGCAGCGAGGCGAAGCTCACTCTCTTACGAAGCTGTTTAAAGCGACGGAAGTTTAGTTAATGTTAGTAGATTATTAGTACGTATGGTGTGTAAGTTTTGCCGTTTGTACATTATATTCTTAAGTTCAGGTTATGTTATGTTAGCCTTTAATTAATGCAATAAAAGTTTGTTACGTAAAAATATACAGCCATATACTTCCTGAGGAAGGTTAGGTTATTATTAAAGAAACTTATTTTTTGTGTTTATGTTTTTTGGTGTGGAGAGAACTTTGTTATGTTAATTCGAGCCAGTATCTAAGTGCAGAAAGACTGCACGGGGCATGGAATAGGAGCTGTTTGGAAAGAGAAAGTATTAAAATTTAAGAGATATAAGGTTGGTGGTCAGATTTAAAAATAGGAGCGAAGGTGGTGTATTTATAGAGAGAAAGGATTAGTGGTGAAGACAATAGGTAAGTGTGTTTACAAGAATATATGGTCTGGAGACGCATCTCGATGTTGTGGTGGGTTCTTTTTAATTAGTTGCAGCTCGCAAATCGTTGAGAATGCTAATGATTCGGCCTCCCCTCCCCACCTAAATCAGTGAGAGGACCCCAAAGAGTCATCAGTGTTGTTCTGTACTTGAAGTCCCTAAATTTATTTGAGTGACCTTGCGAGATTTTTGATGATAAGATATAAGGAGTTCTCAGAGTGAGAAGTATTATATAGATATATTTTACAAAAAAGGCGTGAAAATCTGATTCTGTTAGGAGAGAACAGTAAGCTAGTAAGCACAAAGATTAATTATAGTAGATATGAAGAAAGAGTGTGGTAAAGCAACAGAACAGTGAAGTATAGGAGATTCGTAGAGTTCTCGTGAGACGTGTTTACAGGAGTGTTTAATGTTTACAATAAGGCCAGCATAACCCTTCGTCCGCCAAAGCCCCCCTCCCGGGTTACACTTTTTCTTGTTACAATATAAAAGTAAGTATCCCCAGGGGGTAAGAAAAGAGAGAAATTTTAATGGAGAAAAAAAATAAGTTATTTATGTTGGGAGTATATTAAACCTTCGAGTTAGAAAGTCGTAGTATTATAATATCATTATATTATTATATTATTAGCGTATGATATAATATAATATATACATACTATATAATATATATATTACGATTGTATATATATCATATAATATACTATATATATATATATATATACTATTAGTATATTTAATATATAAAATATAAATATAAATATAAATATTAAATATATACATATATATATATATAATAATGTATACAATACACAAATATACAGCACCTATGAAATAGTATATCTTATAATTACTAATTATATATAGTACTATATATAGTAATATATATTTACATTAAATTATATATACTATACTGTATATATATATTATTATATATAAGATTTATGTAATAATGATATACGGTATATATAATATATATCTATATATACTAAGTTATGCATATAATTATGATAATATTATATATATATAACTAATATTTTAGTTATATTTATATATTATAATAATAGTATAATAATTATTAATCAATTTATACTATTTTATTATATTATATGATATGTATATATGATATATATATAATATATATATTATATGGTTATTTATATAAAATATATATATAATATATATATGATATATATATATATATATTAGTACCTGTATATATGATTTTTGTAGTATAAATAATATGTAATATATATACATGTATTATTATAACTAATATTTATAATATAATTATATATATATATATATATTATATATAGTTATTAATTCTTTATATATACTGTATAGTATATATAATATATATAGTATATTATATATATATATACTATATATATATATAATATTTGTGTGTGTGTTTGTTGTGTGTATTAACGCGCTTTATTTTGACATGGCATGTTTTTCATCAGTACATTATTTGTTATGTTCTAAGGGCCTTTTTGTGTGGGGGGAAACTGTAAATTATATTGATTGTGGAGAAGGGATATAAGTGGTTCTTTTATAGAACTCATTTCCAAGGGTTAATTGAATTTTTGTTTTTAATATCTTAAATGTATGGCCAAGTAGATATCGGTGTTAAATACTATATCTACTTTGTAATTGTTGAGAATGTGGGAATTCAAGATAATTTGAGTGATTAGAGATGGTATCGAAGGCTTTGTTTATATCATTAAAATTATTCTGTGAGAAAGTGCATTGCTGAGTCATTTATCATGATTTTATAGAATGTAGTTACATCGGTCGTGGTTGATTATTGAAACAGTGTTGGAAGTTTTGTGAGTGTTGTGGTTAATTTTTTTTTTGGGGGGATGAACGTTTTTTTTTAGGTGTTTGCAGTATGTTGAAAAGAGTTAATGTCGGACTATCATTTGTTTTGTTTGAGGAGATGAAGTTAATTATCATGATTTTTGTAAATTTCAGTTAAGTAGGTGAAGAGGGTGGGTCCTAGTTGTTGCAGGTAATTGCTTGATCTTTTGCCTATAACTGTGGCTGGGAAGTGAATAAATGATTTGAAATCTAGTATTGTGTCTTTGAGAGTAAAATATGTGGAAGGAGTTTGC
>JABUQX010105303.1:15000-17500 GCA_015478945.1 Trachelipus rathkii
AGGTGATTCCGGCAGTGTCCTTGGATGCGGATCATAGACTGGTGGTGGCGGACATGAAGATAAGAGGGGAGGGAAGAGTAAATGAGCAGAAGAGGGCAGTGATCAGAGTGGAGAAGTTGGAAGAACAAGAAACGAGACGAAATTATGAACGGGAAATGCAAAACCTAAGGAATGGAGAAGAAAACGAAGACTTGCAGGATTTCATCAAGGAAGTGGCAGAAAAACTCTTGGTAAAAGATGGGTAGGAGGTACTAGGAAGAGACATACACCATGGTGGAACGAAGAAGTGAAAAAAGCAATTAAGGAAAAAACAGGGAAAATGAGGAAGTGGCTGAAAAGAAGAACAGCGGCAGCAAGGGAGGAATATGTACAGGCAAGGAATGAGGCAGAGAGAATAAAGAGGAGGGCAAAAAAGATGGAGACGGAGAGAATGGCAGGAGAAATAACGAGAGATGTGGGCGAAGGGAAGAAAAAGCTATTTAAGATGGCGAAGGCGTATAGAAAACCAAAAACCGTAACTAGAAATATAAAAGATAGAAACGGAGAGATTCTTGTGAGATCGGAAGAAAGAAATGATAGATGGATCGAATACTATGAAGATCTGCTAAATGTAGAATACAGAGAACAAGAGGAAGAAGTTGCAGATCAGACGAGGGAGGAGGAAGAGGAGGAGGAAGGCGGAGAAATAACGGTAGAAGAATATGAGGAGGCTATAAAAAGGATGAAGAAGGGTAAAACCCCAGGAGAGGATGGAGTGGCTGTGGAGTTGGTGGTGGAGGGAGGAGAGGAGCTGAGAGGGAAAATCATCAGTTTGATGAACAAGTGTTGGAGAGAGGGAAAGGTGCCGGAAAGGTGGGGCAAAGCAATAATAATACTGATATATAAAGGTAAAGGAGATGCAGGAAGCTGTAATAATTATAGAGGTATTTCACTGATGGACCATCTGGCGAAAATAAACGAAAGAATATTGGAGAGGAGGCTGAGAGAGAAGGTAGAGCCGAGACTCGATGAAGAGGAAGTGGAACGACGGACCTCTTATTCACACTAAGAATGGTCTCGGAGAAGATGCTGGAATATGGCAAAAGATTCTTTGTAGCGTTCATTGACCTGCAGCAAAAGACATTTGATTCGGTGCCAAGGAAAAGCTCTGGAGAGCTATGGGGAGAGGAATTATGGAGTGAGGGGTAGATTAAAGAAGGCAATAGAAAGTATGTGTGAGAAATGCAGTTGTAATGTTAGAACTAAGTGCGAGAACGATAGATGGTTTGAGGTGAAAACAGGAGTGAAGCAGGGGAGTGTTTTATCGCCACTGCTGTTTATATTATATTTAGACGTGGTGATAAGGAAAGTGAGGGAGAGACTGGGAGAATTTGAAGGGGACATAATGGCATATGCGGACGATCTGGCATGTTGGAGCGGGAGAGAGGAGACGATTCGTGAGGTGGTGGAGTTGTTTGCGGAGGAGTTGGAGGAAGCAGGGATGA
This sequence comes from Trachelipus rathkii, assembly GCA_015478945.1. NCBI lineage: Eukaryota > Metazoa > Arthropoda > Malacostraca > Isopoda > Trachelipodidae > Trachelipus > Trachelipus rathkii. The sequence goes on from JABUQX010105303.1 coordinate 16,485, forward strand.
GGATGAACGTACAGAAGACAGAGATATTAACAATAACCGAAGGAAATGAGGAGGAGATGAGGATGGTGGTGAGAGGGGAGGAGGTGAAGGCGGTAAATACCTGCAATTATCTCGGAGGATGTTTTAACAGAAGGGGAGGAAGTGGAGGAGAGATTACTCGAAGAATGGAAAAGTATGGATTAGTTATGAAAGCGGCATACCATAATAAAAGGTTAAAACATCAGAATGAGGTTAAAAAATTATTTAAAATATACTGACTCCGACGCTGTTGTACGCGAAGCGGAAACATGGACAACAACGAGAAGAGAGGAGAGAATACAAGCGGCGGAGATGAGGGTATTAAGAACTATGATTGGAAAGAGAAGGAGAGATAGAATAAGGAATGAAGAGAAGATACAGGGGTGAAGAAGATGATACTGAAGATGGATGTTGGGAGATTGAGATGGTGGGGACATCTGGAGAGGATGGAACAGGACAGAATGCCGAAAAGAAGATGGGAATGGACACCAGAGGGCAGAAGACCAAGGGGAAGACCGAAGAAGAGATGGGCAGAGTCGGTGGAGGACTCTCTGGAAAGATGTCAGCTACCAAAAATGAGAGTGCTAAAGAGAAGAGGAATAGTGCAGCAGAGGGATGTCTGGAGAAAGACGCTTGCGCGGCTGACAGGATGAAGAATCCTTCCTGGGAGAGGAAAAAGAAAGAATATATACAGATATATTATTATATTATTATAAAAACATTTAAAAAGGCTTATTATTATATATATATTACCAAATATATATATATATATATATATATATATATATATATATATATATATATATATAATCCTTCCAACTGTATATATATATATATATATATATATATATATATATATATATATATATATAAATATATATATATATATATATATATATATATATTATATATTATATATATATATATATATATATATATATATATATATATATATTATTATTATTATTATTACATATTATTATATTATTCATATTATT
>JABUQX010105304.1:0-14969 GCA_015478945.1 Trachelipus rathkii
AATACAACTTCACAAATTAACCTACTTCTCAAGGGAGCATAAAGAGTGATGCATTTAAGGTTATAATATAATATATATATATATTATATATATATATGTATATATATATATATATATATATACTAATATATAACTATATAATAGTATATATATATAATATATATATATTATATATATAATTGTATAGTTATAATATATATATATATAATTATCTATATATATATAATATTATATAACTGGATATAAATTGAGCCCGAAAAAATCAAAAAAATTGCTTAGATAGTTAAAATATTATCAACAGACTAATAAACAGTGATAAAAAATTGACTTGGAACACAAGCTTTCGGAGCCAGAACTCGACTCCCTCTTTCAAGCGACAGAATATAAATGATTAAAAAGGTGAAAAAAAAGACAATATAACACTATATACGCATATATAAAGGCAAATATATCACGAATTCTAGAAAGGGAGGAGTAAAAAGAAGGAATGTTCTTTAAATATATTCTTCTCTGGCAGAAAATGGATGTTAAAAGAGCCTTTTTTAATATCTATATTACTAGATTTCCTAATCATAAAAGATTCCAATAATTTTCTATGTTTATCCTTAGCTATAGGAGAAATAATTTTTGTACTATACATATTTATGTGATGATTTACCTATTTTCTGTTCGTAGCCAAAGCCGAACTTAAATCATCTATTTTCAGGCTATACACATATTGATATTTCCTATTTCTAAAATCAGTTGCTTCACCATATAAACTTTCATGTATCCTCCACATTTCATTTTATAAACTCCACTGTTGGTATTTTTATTTTTAAGAATTTGTTTTAGTACCTTTTTCAATGTAGTTGCTACTGGTTGCACCAAATTAACATTATTTGAGATATATTTTTATTGTTTGGAATCTATAATACTTGGATATATTAACAAACTCTCCGTTTTGAACGATTTCGTCAATAATTTATCAAAATATTTCGTTTGACCCTTTTGATAAAAATATTAGGGCAATTTATAGACTCAAGCAAGTTTTTAATTTATACTACAGTCTACTGTCTATTGTCCTCCCCCAGTAAGGTCCTGGTCTTGTAGAAAACCACGATCTGTCAGTGGACTCAGCTTGCGTTTCCATTCGGCTCTGTCTTCCCACAGTCTTCTCCTTTGTATTTCCTCCACTGCAGGCAGCCCACATCTCATCAGCGAATCTTGCAACGATTCCCTCCATCTCTTCCTTGGTCTTCCTCTGGTCTCTTCATCGCGCCTCCCCCATCTCTTCTTCGCCAGCCTGTTCTCCTGCCATCTTCCAAATTCCCCCACACATCGATTCCTTGCGACATCTTTCCTCCTCAACATAGGTGTCACTCCGACTTCCCTTCTGACTCTTTCATTCCTTATTCTATCTTTTTAATCTTTCCAATTTATTGCTCTTAAGATCTTCATCAACCGTTGCTTGATCCTACTTTCATGCTTTTGGTAGTACACCATGTCTCTGCAACCGTAATAGCAATATAGGTCTGCAATCATACCTTTTGGTAGTACACCATGTCTTTTCACCTCTACACCCCATATGTTTTTCATCAAAGGATACACAGCCCTTGCCCCTCTTCCGAACTTCGTTATCATTCAGTCCGTGATGCTTTGCAGTCACACCCTCCATCCTCTGTATATATTCACCAGGTATTAAATGATCTTTGACTTTCTTCAACGCTTTCTCCAGTTACCATGCTATTCCAACCATACCTCCGCCTCTCTGCCTACCATCTAATATTTCGTTTTCTCATGTTCATATTTGATAGTCCTTTTGGCTTCCAAGTTTTTACGCGAAACATCTAGTAATTCTTTCCATTCCTTCTCTACTTTTACTCCACACTGCCAACCAAATCATCGCATATGCCATGATGTCTCCCTAAATTTCCCATAATTTATATTATACCTCCTCATGACTTTTTATCTCTATAAGCTATGAACAATAAGTGTGACCAATATGTACCGCGTTTCGCCCCGCTTATCGCACTCAAACCATTTGCTCATTTTTATACCGACTTTCTAATCATTTGCACTTTGCCACTTATAAGGATACGCCTTCAGTCATCACACAATCCTCTTCCACTTCCATAATTCTCCTTCTAAACACCACTCGCCTTCCTAGGTACCGGGTTCTAACAAAAGCTGTTCCTTAAATCCATAAACAGGCGACTAACAATAATCATCCTCCTGTCGTAATCTGCGATAAATCTTCTCTCCATCTTACTCAAGGTGACCATCGCAGGTCTGTCGCACTCCTACCCTTCCTGTATCCATGCTGTTCCCCTCCTAGTTGTGGTTCGATTATCTCTCTCAGCCTTTTCTCCAACACTCTTTCATATTTTGCCATAGTGAATCTACAAGAATCCCCTGTAATTTTAAGCACTCTCCGGAGACCCTTTCTGTTTATATGATTAGGAAAATACCAGTGAATATGTTTTTCCGGCAGCTCTCTGGGAACCATTTTGTCTTCCTTGGCGCACTCATTTGGAGTAGCCTTGAAGAAACCTTCTCTTTCGATCACCCTCTTCCGTCCTATTATAATATTATATCTCATTATTGAAAATACTGAAATGACTAATAGTGATCAGAAGTGTCTGAATCTTGTAGTAAATCATTAGCTTTCTTTATATAAGATAGTAATGAGAGATGTTAACTTTCTACAATATGAATCATATGTAATCGTGTGCCGGTTTGGGTTTACCTCTATATGTAGCGTGTTAAATTTTACAATGGTCGAATCAATCAGGTCAATGCAGAAAATAATCGTAAGAAAGGGAAATTTCCTCCAAACGTGCCGTTTCCAAAAGGTAAAACAATAGAAGGTACAATCCATTTATCATAATTAACAAATCTTCCGAATTGAATTTATTATCTACTATCACAAAAACATTGTCCACATATTGTACCTATTTCAAGTCCCAACTTTTGAAAATATCACTCAAACAATTTGTCTCGAGTCAAAGCTCCATGGTATGATTTTAAATTAACGATAAAAGAATACACAAAATCCTCTCATAAACAATTTTATAGCAAAAAATCTAATTTTCCCCATTTTTTAAATTATCTAAAATATAGTAGGAAATCTTGCTCCTGCACATACATGGTTGTGATAATTTGAAAATACTAAATAGTTTTTTAGAAACAGAAATTTATTTAGAGAGTTGTCGAACTAAAAATTGCAATTAATATCAAAATTGCAATTCCAGGTTCGGGTTTAAAAGATATTTTATTTATTTATTTATTTATTTATTTATTTATTATTATTGTTGATATTATTATTATTATATTATTATTTTTATTATTAATTACTTATTACATTATTATTATTATTAAAACTTATTATTATTATTATTATTTATTTATTTATTTATTATTATTATTATTATTATTATTATTATTATTATTATTATTATTATTATTATTATTATTATTATTATTATTATTATTATTATTATTATTATTATTATTATTATTATTATATTATGAAAATATAATTTATTTTTTTATTTTCCCAACCATCAACCCAGGCTCCGGCTTTTAATGAGTCAAATAAATAGAGCCGGAGGTGGAGCCGGATCCTGGGTATAAATTTTTTCAAGAAATTTTTTTTGGCAAATGAAAAAATTATTGATGGAACTTTCTGAACTTTAAATTGTTGCAGAAACCTTAGTCGGAGTTGGAGCCAGAGTCGTAGCAGGAGCCAGAGCCGGGGCCGGAGCCGTAGCCGGAGCCGGTGCTGGATAGTAGGTATAAATCTTTTTCAAGAATTTTTTTTAGATGAAAATTTTTTGTCCAGAAGACGTGCTGAAAAGTTTTCAAAAAATGCAGAAACCTTAATCGGAGCCGGAGCAGGAGCCACATCGTGGGTATAAATTTTTTTCAAGATTTTTTTGAAGGTAAAAAATTTATTGCTAGACCGTTCGGAATAATTTTAAAATGGTGCAAAATCCTTAGTCAGAGACGGAACCGGGGCCGGAACCGGGGCCGGATCAGGGGAGTAAATTTTATTCAATATTATTTTTGTAGGTGAATTTTTTTTGACAGAACGTACAGACCAATTTTCAAATAAAGCAGAAACCTTAAACGGAGCCAGATCCGGAGCCGGAGCTAAAGCTAAGTCGAATAATAAAATTAATGTTTTTGCTTTTAGGTTAAAAAATTTTATTTAATCAATTGTAAAGAAGCAATTGAATATTATAATAACTATATATAATATATATTTGCTTTTGAATTAATATTATGATATTAAGAATATATATTCATAACTAGAGTATTACTATATAGATATATATAATATTACTATATAAGTATAATATATTATAATATATAATTATATAAATATAATATACATATATATAGTATATTATATATTATATATAGTACATATAGTTATATATATTGTATAGTATATATAAGTGTATATATATTATATATAGTATAAGTATATATAGTAAGTATATAGTGAGGTATACTGACATTACTATCCAAGACAGTACTCATACCACCCAACTATCTACCCCTATCCACCCCCCTACCCCTCCCACCACCGCCTACCCCCCCACCCTCCACTCCTCCACCCCCGTACCTACCTCCCTATACCCCCCCCTACGTACCCACCCTACTACCTACCCCCCCCTCTCACGCCTGACACTGCCGCTTTCCCACACCCGCAGCCGCCCTGTTCTCGCCTCTTTCTCTCTTTCTCCTCTTTTTTTTTATTATCTTTTTTCATTTATTATTAAGAACACTTAGAACTCTCAAAATCTCCTAAACACCACCCCCACACACAAAACCCACCACCCTTCCTCTTCACACAACCAAACACAATGCGCCCCGCCCCAACCCAGCACGCATCTACTTCTAAGCACTCAACACATCAGCGCACACGCTCACACCCCCCCACACGCATCGCCCCTACACTTGGACTCTCTCAACCATCTGATCATCGCAACACACACAATCGATCAGCACATTTCTTCTTATCACATCTCACCGGTCTTCCCGCCCTCTTTCCTTACCTACAACTCTAACCAACATCCGCGCTTCAATCTCCGCAACCCCACACTCCTGACCTCTACACAGGTCTCACACTCCTCGTGTTCACATCGTTATTACACCCATTCTAACATCGCTCCACCACCATCCACACCATCACTTCTACGCCCTACCAACACTATCCCACGGCTCTATCCGCACTATCTTGCATTCCTTCCTTAACCATCAACGAACCCACAGGCCCTGGCCAGTTTATCAAAAAAGGTTGCTTTCTCTTGACAATGCAGAGAAAATTATTTCTCTCTCCGAGGTCTATTTTCCTCCTTCCTTGTCTTCATTTTACCATCTTACATCTCCCCGTTCACACTTTCTGGGTTACAAGTTACTCATTTATCATCATCTATTCCTCTTTTTTCAGAATGCCACAATAACATCCTGAAACTAGGACACTCCGCCCTACTCAATTTGACCCTCCTTCCCTGCAGCTTTGGTTCCTTCACATCTACACCGCCCCTACACGTCTCACACCTCAACACACACCCTCAGCCTCCTCTCACCACTCCTAACTCACTTACTTTGTGCTTTGTGAGTTAGTCTCACACCCCTTACACTCCCTCACGCTTTTGGTCGAACTCCCGCGCCTTATCTCCTACATCTATCATACAACATCATCGCATCACAGAGAGCAACAACCTAAGACCTTCACCCACGCCCTACCCCACCAGACCAAAACATCTGCTCACTTTACTCTCCCAGCGGATACACACCCCTCGCACATCACTCACATCTCACTTAGCTCACGCACCCCCCAGATACACCCCAATCAAACTTACGTACTACCGTCTCTCTACCGTAGTCCTCTACTTTTCAACAACTCATACACCGTCCAGTCAAGCTCAACACGTTCCACCACACTACACAACACACGCACGCGCCCCCCACTGCACACAGCACTCACCTCACACCTCCCCACGCCACGCCAACCACGTCTCCCTCCAATCTTTCTGCGGACGCCGACAAACAGATCACCACCCACAAAACACACTTCAAACACGAATCGTCCACTCGCCACACACAACACATCTCGAACGCACCCACATCATCCCCACCATGATCCCCGCGTGGAAAAAACACAACAAAAAAATTCTGGGGTTGCAACGCAGCTCAAATTCAGCAGGAAGAAGCGTTTAAGGCCACCCTTGATGATGCTGTTTGACATTGCCCATCAGGATGCACTTAAAAGCCAAAGAAGAAGACAAGGCGTATTTGCTTCAACAACAGAGAACAATGACGCCAGGTTGCAATGGGAGGCTTTATCGTTCAATTCTCAAGTAGAACGACGACCGAGAAAAAAGACCTGCATCTGACGATGGCAAGAATAACAAGATCTAGACCAAAAATGTGGCGGTTTAGCTATTTTATATTTTTTAATTTATTTAATTTTAAGTATATTATTCATAATTTTTATTTATTTTATTAATATTTTTACTCCTTTTTTACTTTATTTTTTAACTGCTGCACTTAGTAAAATATTAAGCAATCTTCAGTACAAAACATACTATTTATCATTTATGAAATATAATCTTTTTCTGAATGGTTTACTTCTTCCTGCTATTTACTATTTATTTATGAAGCATGAGAGTAAACGTTATAAATATTTTACGCCTGGAAATAACAATGAAAAATAATATATGTCTTCATGAATCCCCCTTCATTAACCTCTTTACTGTTGTACATAGCTAAATGAATGGTGTATGTTTTATTTTTTGAATTAGAAGAGGTTGAATCCTTGGACATCAGATATAGAAGACTTTGAGAATAATATTCAGTGCACAGAGGTAGTAAACATAAGGACACAGGAAGAGGAGGCAGTTAGAAAGTAAAGAAAATACAACCAAGGAACTAAAGAAATTATTAATGAAAACAAATGGTCCTCAACCAAATATTTTAAAAAAAAATTTCAAAGTGAATGGTCTAACATAAATCAATCAAAATACAAAACCTGGAATTGAAGATAAAAATATAAGAAATAAAAAAATTAATGCTGATCAAATTTCTAAATACATTTTAGAGCAATTCAAAATTCAACATCCTATGGATGATTATAAAGAGTTGATTAAACTTTGTTTGATATTTTTTGAGACGTTTTCCATCAAAGGACATTTGTTTTTCAATTCCGGGAGCTTTCCACCAAGCTAGATGGATGGCCAAAGGAATTTATTCTCACAAAATATATCTGTTTAAAGATCAATTTAAACTTACAAATTTAGAAAGAAAAGGCCTTGAAGCATTTGCCTTATTTATTATAAATATATATGTGAAAACTTGGTATAACGCCCCCAAACCATCTTTAGCTCCCAACCAAGACCTACAATTCTTGAAATCGTTAGTAAAGTATAAGAAAATCGATAAGGAGATAGCAGATACATCACTTTTAAAAATGATAAACCATTTTATTAATTGTACATAGGTTTGTTTTTTCTTTGTTTGACCAATCCTTGAATAATAGTGTAAAAAGAAGATGGAATAAATTATTGTCTCAAGAAGAGACGATGATTTTGAGGACTACAGTAATGTGAAACAATCAATTTCCTTACAAGAAGTAAATTACTTATTAGACAAAGATATAGACCATTTTATTGTACCCCAAAGTATGAATTTTTTAAGAGATTTAAAATTGATACGAAATTTTTGCATACTAATCCAGAGGGTTGGTGTGATAATGAACGATATTTAAGAGCGAAATGTAGTGAATGGCCTTAGAGTTGCCAGCGATACAGCTGAAAGAGGTGGGTGTAAATTAATAAAGATTTTAATTCATGTTTAACAAAGATGAAGAACAGCGGCAAAACCTACTGCAAGTAGTAGCTGAATGTCGAGCAAAATGTCCTGGTTCTTCGAAAGCTACCTTAGCAAAAATAGAAGCTATTTAATTTTAATTGTAAAATAAAATATAATAGTTGTTTGTTTTAGAAATAATTGAGAAAGTAATGATCCGAATGATATATTTTTTGTTCTCTATATATATATATTTTACAACACCATTATAATACAATAAATATAAACTTGGTTAATATTTTGTCATTTGTAGAGGAAATCAGATTGCTTGAATAATCATAATTTTTATTTTCTTCAACATTAAATTATGTAAAAATTACAATGTTTTTATTTGAAAAGTTTATTATTTTTTATTTTATTTATTTCTTCTTTGCCTTGTCCAGAGAAAGCTAATTTTTCTATAAACTCCCACCTCTAGCAAAAATCAAATATATTAAGAAACTATAGTTGTAAACTACAACCGTGGTTATGATATTAATTTTTGAAGTAAAGGGTGCCAGTGAACAAAATGGGACCTGAATCAAGTTTCTAGGATAAACACTTTCATTTATAAAAGAAAACAATGAATTTTCCAAAAAAAATTACAATTTTCAAGATTCTTAAACATATGGAGGCACGGGTTACCATTGTCCGAATGAGCTAAAACTTAAAAAATCTCCTTTTTAGCCAAGTTGAACATTTCAGGAGGTTCCCCTATAAAAAATTAAAACTTTGATTTCTTGTAACCAGTCTAATATATATATATATATATATTATATATATATGTATATATATAGTATAGTTTATATAAATAAAAATATATACTTATATATATATATTATTATATTATATTATATATATATTATAGTATATTATATCTATATTAATATATATTATATATATATATATATATATATTATATATATATTACTGTCGAAAATAAGAAATAAAATTTTCTAATTTTTTCGTGGTTTTCACACATTTCACTTTTTGAAACATGATCTCACCCAAAAAAAAATCATTTAAAAAAACAAACAATTTTATTTTCTTCAAATTTGGTACAGACCATAACCAAATACACATCAACAGAATGATCTTTATTTTGAATATTTTTATATAGTGCTAGGTGGTTTCAACCATGCCTGATTGTTTTTTTTTTTTTTCTTTCAAAAAAAAAATATTTGTTTATAATTTTTAAAGAAAACATTTAAAAAAAATAAATTTAGGAAAACGTTGTCTAAACGATTTTTATTACTAAACATCACACGAGTATTTTGGTCAAAGAACGTTGAAATATCTTAAAAATTAAAGATTTTAGTAGAATTTCTGTTTTTGAAAAAAAAAACTCCCCCCTTCCCCCATTAAAAAAGAACAGTTTTTTTTAATTCAAGATTCTAATATATAATATATATAATGGTTATTCATAAAAAAAATTATTTGCTTTTTAAAGATTGATATGTATCGGATACTTCTATAACTGCCTCCCCATAAGGCCTAAGCATGGGACCCCCACTGTCACCAGCTCTGAGTGACATTTTTATGGAACTCTTTGAGAATATTTTGGATATTTTCATAAGTTTGGACTTGACATGAGTATGATATTTGGATGAATAATTTTTGTCGATAATCGATAATAGTGTCAATGACTGGACAGATTTCTTAATTAGAGTGATAAATGGAGATTTGTATGCGTTCTTTATTTGGCTTTACTTGGAACATCTTTGAAGGAATGTCCTTGATTTGGATGTTTTTGAAATAAGATTTAATGATGATCTTATAAAATTTAAAGTACATAGGAAACCAACCACACGGATTCATACATACATTGGTATACATCTCATTGTACTTAGATAAAGCTGATGTACAGAGTTAATTTTTAAGAGATTATAAATATGTAGTCCTTAGTATTTAATCAATGAAATAAAATATATTAAACGTGTTTAAGGGAACGGTCTGGGTTGGAGAACTTAACTTTTGGGGGAAGTAATCATCAATTCTATTATTTTTTAGGTTTTCAAACTCTCTAATGTATAATTGACTGCTCTTTCGAATGGTTCCTGTATTTTCAAAAACTGAAAAATATTTTAGTCGTGATATTCGCGGGTTAAGGGGGAGGGTCAATTTTGGTAAGCCAATAATGAAAAATCGTTATAATCTTTTTATCATTCATCCGATCATAGCAAAACTTTTGGATTTTTTATAGTGTTGGAAGATACACATTTTTTGTTTAGATAAACATTTAGTATATAGAACATATTTGCAACTGTGCATGGGAAAAATTTTAAATTTTCGAAATTTTCAACATAAGAAGCGGCAAACCTCATGAGTTTGCAAAATATTTATCTAAATACAAAATGTTAACCTTGCCTGTTAGTATATGATCTGAAAATTTCGTGCTGATCAGAATAATAATAAAAAAATATCACGATTTTTTCTTTTTAAGTTACCAAAATAAAAAAAATGGAATTGCTAGAATGTAGCTTTTTCCTATTTACCCTATTTCATTGAAACTTTCAAAGCCTCTAGAAGTTACACATATTTTATTCAGATCAATTTTTTGTATGCCCAATTGTTTTACGACTGCTCACCAAAAAAAATCCGAATACTTTGAAATGCTTCCCATGAACAGAGGAAAAACTGTTGGACATACAAAAACTTAAAGGGAGAAAGTCCTGAAAAATCAAATATATTTCAATCTATCAAAAAAAAAATTATGAGTAAACATTATATTTTTAAAAATCTGAATAAAAAATTTAAAAAAAACTTTACTAAAAAAAAAAATCTCATAAAAGCTTTAATATTAACGATATTCCAACACTTTCTCCACTAAAATACTCGTATTATGTTTAGTTATAAAATTTATTTAGAAACACTTAGCTTAGGTTTCAAAAATTTATTTTCAAAAAAAAAAAAAAAAACAACAATTAAAGAAATAAATATGGAAGAAAAACAATCAAACATGCCTGACACCACCTTACATTGTACCAAAACATTCAAAATAAAGGCCATTCTTTTAAGATGTATAAAGGTAAGGTTTGTGTCAAAAATCATGTTTCAAAAGATGAAATGTGATAAAAACACGATAAACATTTGGAAATTTTGTATCTGTTTTCAGACAGTCTAACGGGATTTATCCTGATTGATTTAGTATATATATATATTAAATCATATATATATATTATTTTTATCATATATTATTTAATATAGTATTATTTATAGGTACTAATATCATTATTATTTATAATATATACCTATAGTATAAGTATAATTTATATACATTTATACCTATATTATACTCATATAGGTAATAACTATTTAATACCACTAAATTATAGTGATAAATCTATATGAAGTATATATACTACTACAATAAATATATATAGATAGTATATTATATATAATTCCTCTATAGTAATCTATATTAAACTCAATCCAGGATCACAACATATATAATATTATGGTAATAGGTAGTATATACTATTATATATAATATAAAGTATTAGCGTGAGGTATATTGGCTTATAGTTGTATATTAATAGGGTATATATCCTGAAGGTAGTATACATAATATATATATATATGTTTTTTATATATATATATATATACTCATATATATAGTCATAGTAGTAATTATCTCAAGTGTCGATTCGCAGAACCAATCGACAACTCTACAGTGAGGTATATATATTATATTATATTAGGTAGTACGTACTCATATATATATATAACTTTACCGTTACAAATATAGTTACTATCATTAATATTATATATATAATATATATAATCATATAATATATATAAGGATAGATTTTGAATTATACTAACTATAGATATACTTTATATCTATATATATACTGAGTTTATCTATTTATATATAGTATATATAGATATATGTACATGATATAACTATATAATATAGCGGGTATAATAGTAATATCTAAGGCACTAAATAATAACTAAGGTTTCCAAATAAGCTTTAAAATTTGCCTTTTTATCAGCCAAAAGAAATATAATAATTTTTTTATTCAGACTCCCACTAAACCAACTAGGTCTGCACTAATTTTGCAATACGTAAAGTACCAATAAGTTTTTTACATAAAAAAATTATTTTTGGAAAAATGTATACTTCGACTATGGTTTGTATACTATTTGAAAATTGTTCAGTACGTTCTGGCAAGAAATTATTCATCTACAAAATATATTTCTTTGAAAAATTTATACTCAGGATAAAGCACCGTCCCGGCTCCTGCTTCGGCTCCTTCTCCGGCACCGACTATGGTTTCTGCACAAGTTGAAAATTGATCAGTACGTTCTGGCAATAAAATTTTCACCTACAAAAGATATTTATTTAAAAATTTATACTAAGGATTAAGTTCCGGCTCCAGCTCCGGATCCAGCTCCGGCTAAGGTTTCTGCACTATTTGAATGTTGTTTAGCACGTTTTCAGGCAATAAATTTTTCCAATAAAAAAATTATTCTTAAAAAATTCATATACATAATCCATAATCGAGATCGGCCCCGGCTCCTGCTATTGTTGCTGCACTATCTGAAAATTGTTCAACACGTCTTCTGATTTCAAAAAAAATATATATATACCCATGATCCGTCTCCGGCTCCGGCTCCGGCTAAGGTTTCTGCACTATTTGAAAAATTTTCAGCACGTTTTCTGGCAATAAATTTTCAACTAAAAGAAATATTTCTTGAAAAAACTGTATATCTAGGATCTGGCTCCTTTTCTTGTTCCGGCTCCGGCTCCGGCTCCGGCTCCGGCTCTGGCTCCGGCTCCGGCTAAGGTTTCTACACCATTTCAAAATTATTCATCACTGCTTCTGGCAAAATAAAAATCACCAACAGAAAGGTTTCTTAAAAAAAATTAATGGTTGGTCACATGCAAAATTAATTATTATTCATCTGGTGAGAATGAAATTTTTATAGCTTTTATAACTCGACGATATACCTATCTTTTCTTTAAAGTTTAGATCAATGTTTTGTATGCCCAGCGATTTTGCTGCTGGTCATGGGAAAACTTTTGAAGTTTCTGAGTTTTCCCACGAGAAACGTATCATACCCAATTATACATGCTCTGATAATTTCGCAATAACCGCATATGTTATAAAAAAGTTATCGCGATTTTTAACTTTTTTATTGGCAGAGAAAGGAAAAAAATCAAATAATTGGTGGCATATAACTTTTTAATTATTCATCTGGCTAGAATTAAATTTTTACAACTTGTAGAATTTCTCAAGATACACATTTTTTTATTTATGTATATAAATTTGGTGTATACCAAACAGTCTTACTACTGCTCACAGCTCAACTTCTTGACTTTTAAATACACACGCATATATATACTAGGGTGGGTTGAGGCTTGCTCAACTTCTTGACTTTTAAATACACACGCATATATATATATGGCATATTTATCGATACTGTACTGTAACTAGTAAGGATATATTCAACCACCTCACAAGGCTAGCGCAGTTCATAACTCTAAGTTTTCCTGATCACAAACTGTATAATAAGGATTATAATTTTAGGTTAAGTTAGGTAGGTTAAGTTAAATTAGGTTAGGTTAGGTTACGTTACGTTACGTTAAGTTATGTACCTCGGTAGTCACAGTACAGTATCTACTAATATGCCTATATATATATATATATATATATATATATATATATATATATATTATATATTATATAATTATTATATATATATCTATATTATATATATATATATAGTATATCATTATTATAGTATATATATACTAATAGTATATATAATATATATATATATATATATCTATATATTATATATATATATATATTATTATATAATATTATATTATATATAGTATATTATATATAGTATATATATATAGTTATTATAATATATATTTTCATTATATATATGTATACTATATTTAATTAGGGATTTATATGATATCTATGTTATATATATATATATATATACTATATTATATATATATATATATATATAGGTGACCTGCTTTTCATATAGCTAAAATTCCACTCGATAACTTTAGTTTTCCCTTATATTTTCGATTTTTTATACGCTGAAGAATATTTTTATGTATAATTAATTGAAATAAACTAACTTCTGGTAAGTATCTGATAATAATTTTGTTTTAGGAAAAAAGTCATAAGATTTTGAAAAAAAATGAAAAGAAAAAACAAAAACCATTGGATAGCTGCTATGATTGAGATATTTTATAAAACATCTGTTTATTGAAAGTATTTCAGTGAAATCCGTTTATAATAATCTTTTGTAGTTCAACAGAAAATCGCTTCTGAAAATTGTTGATTCAAATGCTGGTTCATGCCAGCTAAGTTTCCTCTTTTGAATGGAGTATCGTTTTTCCAGTAAAATTTTATAAATATTTAACCAAGTCCGTCTCCTTAAATTTGTAAATTACCCTGATTTTTTTCTTCAAAAGGTCTTCAGTATTCGCAAAAATATATATATATATATGACTATATTATATATCATATATTGATATATATATATATATATATATATATAGAGGTAGTATATATATTATATATAATATATATATATATATTATATATATATATTATAGTATATATATATATATATATATATATATATTATTTAATGTGAACGGATTTTTTTATAAGGAGAATTTATTAATTTACTCAAGTATTTTAGATTCCGAATCAAAAGAAAATATCTCGAATAATGTAAATTTGGTACAATCAGTGCCAACTACAATAGAAAACGTATTGAAACAAATTCTTAAGAATAAAAATACCAACGGTGGAGTTTATAGTGTGGAATTGAGAGGATTGAAGAAAGTTTATATAGGTGAAACAACTGATTTTAAAAGGAAGAAGTACCAACCTATGTATAGTTCGAGAGTAGATGATTTAAATTCAAATTTGGCTAAACATTGATAATAGGAAAATCATCACATAATAATAATAATAATCATTGATTAATGATTTAGTGACATAGTTGACTTTTTATCTGTGTACATCGATTTATTTTTCTCTTTCCTTAACCTTTTTAATAATTTTTATTCTGTCGCCTGAAAGAAAGAGTCGAGTTCTGGCTCATAAAGTTTCTAACCCAACTAGTTTTCAATCATTTTTTAT
>JABUQX010105305.1:2500-17500 GCA_015478945.1 Trachelipus rathkii
CGGAGATTGAGCAACAGAAGATTGCTGCTGCTTTAGAGGAGAAAAGGTTAGCGTTTGAAGCTGAAAGGGAGAAAGCTAAGCTTGAAGATGAAAGGTAGAAGGCTAAGCTTGAAACAGAGAGAGAGAAAGCTAAGTTTGAAGGTGAAAGGGAGAAAGCTAAGCTTGAAGATGAAAGGGAGAAAGCTAAGATCGAAGCTGAAGCTCAAAGAGTTAAGTTGGAGGCAGAAAAAGATGCAAGAGAAGCAGAAGAAAGAATGCTGCAGATGAAGCTTGATGCCGAAGATAAACAGCGTCAACATGACGCAGCAATAGCTTCACAAAGCACTCAGAGCAGCCACAGCACTTCCTACGCCAGTAAATACCCGAAGTTGAAACTTCCATTCTTCGATGAGAGGAAAAATGATATAGAAGAATACTTGTTAATGTTCGAAAAACAAGCGGAGGCGAACGACATCCCTATGGAAAAGCGAGCATTTGTTTTAGGGTGTTTCTTGACAAGTAAGGCTGTTAATGTGTTCAACAATTTGCCTGTCGCAGAGCTGAAGAATTATGAAGGCCTAAAAAGAGCTTTGTTGGAGAGGTACGGTCTCACTGAAAGTGGGTACTGTGCTAAGTACAAAACCATGAGTCCTACGGAGGATGACAATCCTAGGGTGTACTTACAGAAGATAATTGAAGCTTTGAAAAAGTGGATTACTGCAGCAAATGTAACACTAACACCAGATGATCTCATTGAGTTTTTCTCAGTGGACAAGTATTTAAATACCGTCCCAAAAGAACTCGCTACCTACCTAAGGGAGACAAAGAAGAAGATACCGGAAGAGATCATAGCTAGTTCTGAGGGATACATGGAAGCTCATCGTTTAAAACTCGCAACAAACAGTCACACACGAAATCATAATCACGCGGATAAGAGTCATCATAATAACAATAATAATTTTAGATCGAGAGGCAGTGGTTACTCAACGAATAGTAATCATAAAAGCAACGACCAACGTACGTCGAGGGTAACGAACAATGAAAGCAGGATCGGTGGAGGAAGCGGCGACAGACAGGGTCAGCGTCGCAGTAGCAGTGAGCCCAGGGTGGTGATCACGTGCTTCAAGTGTCAAAGGAGAGGGCATCTCGCAAGAGACTGTAGAGCCCCTCCATATTTCAACAACAGTGGAAGAGGACAGAGTAGTTCAGGCAGACAGAAAGAGGAAGAAAAGAGCACGGGAGCATCCGGAGTCTCTGAAAGCGGCAGTAAAGTCCTGAATGGTTCAGGTGAAGAGCCGAATCTCCTGAATGAAATAGAGAAGGTGGAAAATGACAGATTGTCACACCTACCTGTGACTTATGGGACGGTGAATGGCTACCAAGTCAAAACCCTCCGGGATACCGGGTGTAATGTTGTTGTCGTGCGAAAGAAATTCGTACCGAAGAGGTGTTATGTGGGAGACAACATGAAAATAAGATTGCTGGACGGTACGGTGATAGAAGCTCCTCTCGCAAGTATAGATGTGGATACCCCTTATTACGTGGGTAGGACAACCGCAGCTGTGCTGCCGGAAGTCGTCTATGATTTAGTCATTGGGAATGTCAAAGGTGCATTGCCCCTGAGTCAGCCTAACCTCGCATGGGAGTCGACTGAGTGTCGAGGTCTTCGTAAAGTAGAAGACGAGCATAACCATAGAAGTTTGCTATTCCCCATCGCCGAGAACGCTGAGGAAGATTCTTATGAAGAATCTGATCAAACCAATCATAGTAATGGAATGGCGAGTTTGGAGAGGGAAGAATTTTACAGAGGGAAACCGTCCGTACCACAGTCTTTGGACGTTGAGAAAAGAGACGTCGAACCATCCGCGGAGCCATCACTAAACGTGATCACAGGGTCCCAATGTTCATCTAAGGATGAAGAAGTTACAAGAAAAGAAGAAGTTGAGGTCCTTGTAAAACCACTAATAGATGTTGAAGAAGGTACAGAAGTACCGGGTGTCCCAGAGACATCAGTTGAAGAGAGTACATGCTGGTCTGATGAAGTAGATCGTGTTAATGAGGATGATAAGTCATTGAGAGGTGAGATAGCCGCGCGCACACAAAGTTCCAGAAAGAAGAATGTAGTAGCTGTGGGTGAAGGAGAGGAGATAACTCATAGTGAAGATCTACAGGAACTTGCTAGTGATCGGGAGACTTTTAAGAGTAAACAAAAGGACGATGTTACTCTACAGAGGGTGTGGAGGTCAATAGAAAAAGGTGAGAACAAATATATGGTAAAGAATGGTGTACTATTTAAAAGAGTGATGGAAAATCAGCAGGAGAGATTTACTTTGGTTGTACCAAAAGAATATAGGAGTAGGGTGATGAAGATGGCACATGATGAAGTCTTCGGTGGCCATCAAGGTGTAAAGAAGACAATGGGTAAGATCACACAACAGTTCTTCTGGCCCAATATATATCAAGATGTAACAAAACATTGTTACTCATGTGATATATGTCAGAGAACGTGCCCGAAAGGCTCGGTGAAGAAAATACCTCTGTGTCCTATGCCCATCATTGAGGAGCCTTTTCAAAGAGTGATTATTGACCTGATCGGACCTATCTCACCACCATCTTCAGAAGGGCATCAATATGTCCTAACGCTTGTGGATGCGGCCACGCGTTATCCGGAAGCTGTACCTCTTAAAAGTATAACTGCACAGAAAGTTACCGAAAGTTTAGTATCTATTTTCATGAGGTTGGGTGTGCCAAAAGAAATACTCAGTGACAATGGTCGTCAGTTCACTTCTGATTTAATGAGGGACGTGACGAAGATGCTTAACATTAAGCAGAAGTTCTCTAGTATTTATCACCCAATGAGTCAAGGATTGACAGAAAAGTTCAATGGTACCTTGAAACGAATGCTCAGGAGAATGTGCAGTGAGCAAGGGAGAAAATGGCATAAGTTTCTAGAGCCATTATTATTTGCATATAGGGAGGCTCCGCAGGATTCCACAGGATTCTCTCCATTCGAGCTCCTGTATGGAAGGACTGTGCGAGGTCCGATGCAAATTTTACCATGAAATTTTGGGCAGGAGATATCAGATCGGAAGAGGCAAGTCCACAGTACAGGTATGGCTTTTGTGACTTGCAAGAGAGGCTAAATGAAACTCTAAAGTTGGCTAGAGAAAACTTAGCAAGAGCCTAGATTTCACAGAAGAAATATTACGACAGAGGCGCGAAGACCAGGAAGTTGAATGTAGGAGACTTGGCTCTCGTTCTCCTACCGACTTCCAACAATAAGATGCTTATGAGATGGGGCGGACCGTACACAGTGGTGGAATTGTACGGTAAGGATAATTACAAGATCCAGGTTGATGATGTAATTAAGACGTACCATATCAATCTACTAAAGAAATATAATGTAAGAGAGGAGAGTGAAGAAGAAGAAGAGATGGACCAACGTCGGGGAAATATAGGTGCTTCTGCGGTGCTCTTAGACACCGAGAACGAAGAAAATATCGCTTTAGTGGACATGAATCCTACGATGGTACAGAAGGAAAAGCTGTCTGACACGAAGATCAGTAAAGACATCACAGATTCTATGAGGAGAGAGTTGGTGGAGATCCTAGAAAGGCATGAAGAAATTTTTACGGACGTGCCTGGCACTGCGAAGAATTACTATCATGCGATAGACCTTATAGATGATACCCCCATCAGACTGAAGTCATATAAGTTGCCTTTCACGACGCGGACAGAACTGAAGAAGGAGACAGATAAGATGATACAAATGGGTATCATAGTTCCCTCCACGTCGCCTTATTCAGCGCCCAGACAGAGTCGTGTCGCGAGTGGAGGATGTCTCAGGGTGTTAGAGACTATCGAGTGGAGAGTGGCACAGCGGAGAGGAGTTCACGGAAGAGCGTGTGAGAGCTCCGACATATAGGGCCTTAAATAGGATCAGTAGGTCGTGGCGAGTACCTGAGCCATGACCATACTCCAGACTTTTATTCAACCAAGTTTTGCCAAGGATAAGTTTTTATGACAAAGCTTGACCTAGCCAGGGGGTAATTGCAGATCAAAAATAAAGCCTAGGACTGCCAATAATCCCGGTTTTTCAAACGTGGGAAGATGGACATTTAAATTACCTCAAAGCTGCCGTTGGGAAATGGTGAATGCCGGCCGCGACGCTTGTGAGGTCAATGCGCAGGATCCTGGATGGTATCAACGATGTTGACTTTTACATTGATGATATTATCGTCCATTCCCAGACCTGGCGCGAACATACGATCACGATTGAGACTGTACTACAAAGACTCCAGGAGGAGGGATTCACCATCAGACCGACGAAGTGCGAGTTTGCCTCGTCGAGTGTTGAGTTCTTAGGGCAGTACATTGGCAATGGCACTAAAGGATTGCATGAAGACAATGTGATCAAGATCAAAAAGACAGAGCCACCTAAGAATAAAAAGCAAATAAGGTCTTTCTTAGGGCTCACTGGTTACTACCAGGATTTTATGAAGAACTATGCACAAATTGCCGCGCCATTGACTGACCTAACGAAGAAGGGTGAGCCAACGAAGATTAGGTGTGAGTCCAAACATCAGCAGGCGTTCGAAAAGCTGAAAGAAGCTTTAAGCTCGAAACCGATTTTAAAGATGCCTGAGTTGGAGAAGACATTCACGCTACAGGTGGATGCATCCGGTACCTCACTAGGATATGTCCTCCTACAGGAAGACGGAGGAGTCCTACATCCAATCACATACGGAAGTAAGAAATTGTCTGAAACCCAGCAAAGGTATTCCACTTTGGAGAAGGAGGCATTAGCGATTGTGATGGGCATTAGAAAATTCGAGCCATACCTCTATGGGAAGGAATTTATCCTTCAGTCGGATCACAGACCGCTGACGGCGATGAACAAGAAGAGGTATGAAAATAACAGGATAATGAGGTGGTCTTTATACCTCCAAAGATTCAGATTTATCCTAAACCACATTAGTGGGAGAGATAACGTCATTGCTGACTATCTAAGCAGGTCGTATGCCGACGATGCATTGGGTTCATCATCAGAAGTCTCTACTGAAGAAGGAACGCTGTGTAAATGAAACCAATGTTTTAACATCATGTACATAAAGCAAAATGTACCAATTTGCTTCATAATGGGTGGGCCAAAGATGTAATGCAGTGGTACATGAAATATATAACATTACTTTCATTTATGTATTTTAAGGTAATACTACTTTTCTGTTATATATATATTTGATGTATGCTGCAAAGGTCCAGTCAAAATATTGTAAATATGTTTTGTATTATATAGAATAGAACAACTAGCCAAGTGAAAACTCATTTTTTGGACTATATTTTTGAAAATCTGATTATCCTTGGTCGTCGTTGACAAAGCTTTATTAATGTTATTATTATTATTATTATTATTATTATTATTATTATTATTATTATTATTATTATTATTATTATTATTATTATTATTATTATTATTATTATTATTATTAATATTTAATATTTTAAAGCATTTGAAAAAGGGATACTACGTATTACTATATATATATAAATTATTTTATATATATATAAATAACTGTTTATTGAATAAATGCGTTATTTTTGTAAATTGTGGCAGCTCACAATCTTCAATTTTTGTTAGCTTTTTATATTTTGATTTCAATGAAAGATTATCATTTCTTGAGAAGTAGTACGATTTTACAAGAAATACCAATCTTTCATTCTCTCTAAATGTTTGGTATATATTTGTCTTACTGAATTAATTGATAAATATATACATCATTTTATTTATTGTTTTAAGGATTGTGATTGGATAAGAAGGCGTAATCTAAACTTACTGTAATCTATATAAATTAAGTAAAAATGAGAATTTTTGTAATCTTTTCGCTTTCATGTGTTTGTTATAACTAATGATTATATAAGTTGGTAGCTCTTAACGCCTCATATGTTCCGATCAATTTTTATTATTTGTTAGTGTGTATAATTTTGTATCCAAGAAGTGTTTTGTTTTTATGTTTTATTACAAAGTAAATGTAATATGTGTTTTAAGTTTAATATGGTGATATAATTTCGATGTGGAAAATATTGCTATTTATTTTATTGCAAAGATAAAGGTGTTTAAAGTTGTGTTTTTAAAGTAATTGTGTTTATATTGTAAGTATTATATGCATTGCTATTTTCAAAGCATCGTCTGCAGAAAGTGCATTTGCAAGGTGTCTTGCGTTCAAATTGTTGCTAGATATTACTGGCAGGTAAGCTTATGTATTATTGAATTTTATTTCTTGAAGTGTCGCAAATATTATATTGTGTCGATAAATATAAAACATTTAACAGTTTAATATTTATTATTTTAACATATGGTTAATTGTCAAAGTCTCAACTTTTGTTTGTTAAAAAGATTTGTTTAAATTACTAATAGGCCACTCTTTAGCATTGGACGTAACAGCTTTTAATATGTCAGGCTTGGTCTTTGCATTGTCCGTGTGCACACTTTAAAAATCGACGCTCTTTTGTAAATGTCAAATTCATTTAATTTTCAAGTAAAGATTTAATATCTCTTATCAAAATCATTCAGGTCCTGTATATTTTTTGTTAATATAATTTAATTTAATTTATAATAATTACATTTTTGAACATAAATATCTATATATTTTTATATACATATTTTGGGCAAAGGATCTATATAAATTTAATGATAGAGCATTTTGTATTGATTACTGTTATTTGGCAAAAGCACATTCGTGCCATCATTACAAATGTAACATACTGCATGTAATATATGTAGTGGTCATTGTCTGCATTGCACGTGACATTTCAAAGCTAAAATATATAAATTTAGTAATTTAGTACTGAGGTTTCTATATATTCACATGCGCATGTAATTAGATTCCACGGCACATCTACGCATGTTCACGGTTAATAAAACCTAGTTTTTGTAAGGCAAGTACACTTTCCATTTTTTTTATTAAAATATTTTTTAAAACTTATTCCAGTAGTTTTCTTGAGTGTTTCCAAAGGTAATTCATTTTCTTATTTATTTAAATATTCAAGTAGCAATTATTTTAAGTCTTAAAGACATTGAGTTCATGATCAAAGTATTGATCACAAGACAGGTAAATTCTTTGATAACGAATAGTATTGACTGATCAGGTTTTCACATAAAGCAAAGGACCCGGTCAAACCGTTGTTCCACTTGAAGGATCTTCAGGGAGATAGGTTGGTGAGTTTTTAAGTATAAAGTTGCATTACTTATTGCACAGGCCGGTAGCTCATTCAACAGGAGATCTGGATACTGTTACAATAAAGGTTTGAGAATCTAAGAAAGTGATAGTTGGTTGGATTGTCAAAGGGGGCCCTGGGGCCCCAAAGGATTATGGTTTATCAGTTCGGAAGAGTAATGTTTTGACATATTATTTAATACCTTTTCAACCACCCATTACAATTATTATTATTATTATTATTATATTATTATTATTATTATTATTATTATTATTATTATTATTATTATTATTATTATTATTATTATTATTATTATTATTATTATGATTATTATTATTTATTATTTTCATTTTATGTTTATTTCTTAATTTTTTTATTATTCATCGTCAGCTTCCGTTCCTGGTTGCAGGTGCTGCTGCAGCAGCAGCCATCGCAGGAGTCCATAAGTCACATGAGCGCGGCGCCCCGCCGACGCAAAGCGGAAATAGCGACGCGACTGATTCCGGCGCCGGTTTCCGGGTCCGGGTTCCGGTTTCAGACAGGCGAATCAATGTTGATTCTGCAAAGAAGTCCGGCTCCTGAAGGGTCCATTGTTGTTTTTGTTTTTATTATTATTTAATTATTATTATTATGTATTATTATTATTATTATTATTATTAATTATTATTAATTGATTATTATTATTAGTTATTATTATTATATTATTATTATTATTATATTATTATTATTATTATTATTATTAAATTATTATTAGTATTTATTATTATTATTATTATTATTATTATTATTATTATTATTATTATTAATTATATTATTTTATTTATTATTATTGTATTAGTTATTATATTATTATTATGTATTTTTATATTATTATAAATTATCATTATTATGTATTATTATTATTATTGATTATATTATTTTTATTATTATTATTATTTTATATTATTATTTATTATTATTAATTATCATTATTATATTTATTTATTATTATTATTATTATTATTATATTATTGATTATTATTATTATTATTATTATTATTATTATTATTATATTATTATTATTATTATTATTATTATTATTATTATTATAATTATTCATTATTAATATTATTATTATATTATTATTTTTTATTATTATTATTATTATTATTAATCTTTTTATTATTATTATTCATATACCCGTCAGAATACATATATATATTTGTATATATATAGTTATATATATATATAATATATATATATTAGATATATATATAATATAATATATATATATATATATATATATTAATATGATATATATATATTTATATATATATATATATATATATATTATATAGTAATATATATATAGTATATATATATATATAATTAATTCGGGTAGTATATATTTATATATATATATATATACTATTATATAGTATATAATATATATATATATAACTATATATATATTATATATTATATATATTATACTAGTATATATATAGTATATATAATTACTATATAGATATATAGTATATATATATATATATATAGTATATATATATATCATGGTTAGGGTTTTATACAATATGAGCTAAAAAATTTTGGAAGGTGCTCTAGATGGTGACGTAATCATCGTTGTAATACGAGATTACGTACCCCCTGCGTCCCCCCGTAAGGGGGCTGCCCCCCTAAAAATCGAAATGTTCGTAGAAGCGTTGAAATTTGAGAGAGGGATTCGGAGTCCGGATTTCTAGAAAGAGTTGGTAACGGAATCTGGGGAGTTGGCATCGGCACCGGTGCTGGGTTAGTACGGTGCTTGGTTAGTAAATATTTGTATAATAAACAATATTAAGTGTCTTTTATATATGTGACCCGAACCCATAGATTTCTTGAATATGAGGTTATAAGAAGGTAAAGGGTGTCCGGGGGACCCCAAAAGGGGGGTCCCTCCCATAGAAATGACATGAAAATGCATAAGAAGAAAGTGGAGAAAGGAGTAGGATTCGGAGTCAGAGAAGAAAGAGTGGAGAAGGATCGGAGTCAGAAGAGACGTTGTCAGTACCGGCACCGGTGTGGAGGCCGGTGCGGTGCTGAGCAATAAACATTCGTATAACAACAATGTTGGTGTCCTTAAATATGTTATCGGGTCTGTAGATTTCGAAAATGATGTTTTCAGAACCATTAAGAAAAATAAATAAAAAATAAATAAATAAATTAAATGTTCTTATTCTTTTATGTTTATAACTTACGAATTTACGTTTTTTACATAACCCTAAAGCAGTAAATCAGTAAATTCAGTAAATCAAACAACCCTCTTCCTTCCATGATCTATTGGTCTATTAATCTATTGATCTATTGATCTATTGGATCTATTGAATTCTAAGTCAGATCTTTTACTAAAAATACCCTAAACTGTTCATACTCTAATCAGTAAATCAGTAAATCAGTAATTCAAACAGCCCTCCTCAACCCATCTCGTGTCTAATTGATCTATTGTCTATTGATTCAGTCATATTTTTTTAGTAAAATTTGTCAAATGTTTTACAATACACTAAAGCAGTAATCAGTAATCAAACCCACTATCCAAATCCACGCCTCCTGTCCATACGTGATCTATGATCTATTGATCTATTGACTCTATTGATTCAAGTCATATTTTTTTAGTAAAATTGTAATGTTTTACACACCATAAATCAGTAAATCAGTAAAAGTCAAACCATCCACCCTTTGCCCTCCATAACATCCCCTTCCCATGATCTATCGAGCTATTGACTATTGATTCAAGTCACATTTTCGAGTATCATTTTGGATAAAACATACAATAAAAACAAATTCTGTTATACCACTGATCAAAGAATGATATGCTAAGGTAACAAAGTTTTCCACATTAATAAAGCTAACATAACATCATCAGGTCTAAGAATATAATGTACAACAACAAACCTGACACGCCTTAAACACAAATAAACGTTAAAATTAACAAAGGTCCCACCAACTTAAATAATAGTAAAGGTAACTTAACCATCGCCATACAAAAACGTAACGCTATGCGCATTTTTGTCAAGCATATCTCTAACATAAACAATGCTAATTTTAGATTAACATATGGTAATATTTAACAAAAATTATCATAACCTTGTTATAACTTATCATACCTGATCCGAATATGCTAACGTTAACAAAAGTTTTCAACATTAATAAAGCTACTTAAAACATCATCTGAACATAATGAATGATAAGCACAAGTGACAAACCCGACACACCTTGAACATGAATAAAACTGTTAACGTTAACAAAGTTCCACACTTAAACAACAGTACAGTACTAACATAGCATACAACGACGTAACCTATTCAACACTATTGTCAAAAGCATATCTCTAAGCATAACAATGTAAATTTACTATTAACATGGTAATTATTTAACAAAAATTTATCTCAGACATTGGTTAATTATCATAACTAAATCAAGAATAATATCCTAACGTAATAAGTTTCCACATCAAATAAAGGTAACATAGAGCGTAACATGAACTAAGAAAATTATGTACAAAAACGACAAACCTAACACACTTACACACACCGAATAAACTGTTAAACATTAACAAAGTTCCACACTTAACAACAGTAAAAGTAACTAACATTGCAATGCAAAACGTAACCATTCATACTATTTTTTCAGCATTTCTCTAACAATAATTAACGTTAATCTTAATTGACACAGTAACATTTAGCAAAAATGTATCATAACCTTGTCCAATTATCATACAAACCAACGAATATATGCTAACGTACCAAAGTTTTTTAAATTATTAATTAGTAATATTTTAACAAAAATTTCAATCATAACCTTACCTAAATATCAAAATCCCAACCAATAATTGCAAACATAACAAAGTTTTTAACCAAACATAACTTAAAAAATAACAAAGTTTTATCAAAACATAAACATAAAAAATAAGTTCTTTGAAGAAAATATCATAGTAAAGTGTAATAGTTTACCGAATTTTAAGCAGTAAATTAGTAACATAGTAAATCAAGCCACCCGTCCTCTCACCGCCCCTCCCTACCCACCTGTCCATGACCTTTTGATCTATTGATCTAATGATTCATGTCACATATCGAGTATCTTTTCAGATAAACATAGTAAACAAAAATAAGTTCTTTATATACTAACCTACGAATTTATGCTTAACTATATTGTTTTCACATTAATAAAGATAACATAGCATTACCAGAACTAAGAATATAATGTACAATGACAAAACCTAACACACCTTACGCATGAATAAACTACTATAATTAACAAAGTTCCATACTTAAAACAGTAAAGTACTCTAAACACAATAGCGTACAAAATGTAACCTAATTCACACTTTTTCAAGCATATCTCTAAAATATCACTGTTAATTTTACATTAACACTATTGATTTACGTCGCATTTCGAGTATCATTTCGGATAAACATAGCACAAAAATGAGTTCTTTATATACTAACCAGCGAATATAATGCTAACATAACAATGTTTTTCACATTAATAAGCTAAACATAGACATCATAAGTGAACTCTCAAGAGAAATAATGGTACAACGACAAACCTACACACATTATGCAAACGAAATAACACTGTTGCATTAAACAAAGTTCCAGCACTTAAGCACTCTAGTAAACGTACTAAACACGTGCACACTACAAACGTAACCTACATTCAACTACTTTTTCCAAGCATATCTGCTAACATATTGAACAGTTAAATTTGACAATTGACATCAGTCAATTATTTAACAACTTTGTGCCCTAAATTAGTCTGCGTAGCACAACGAATAACTGTAAACATAACAAGGTTTTATCCAAACAAATTCTCCAATTTCTTAAATAAAATATCATGATTGACTCTGTCATATTGTAATAGTTTACTGATTTTAAGCAGTAAATCAGGTAATCAGTAAATCAAACTATCAAACTCCTCCCCACCCCGTCCCTACTGACCTTGTTGAATCTATTGATCTAGTTGATTCCATGTCACAATTTTCGAGTAAATCCATTTTAGGATAAACATAACAAAAAAATAAGTTCAGTTCTTTATATACTACCCATCGAATATATGCTAACGTAACAACGTTTTTTACATTAATAAAGCTTACATAACTAACCTGAAACTAAGGAATATAATGGTACATACGACAAACCTAACACGTCAATAATCGTTGAATAAACCCCCCCTTTTCCCTTAAAACCCCCCCCAATTAAAAAAACCAAAAAGCTTTTCCCGCACTTAACAACAGTAAAAAGTACTTTAACACTTTCGTAAAAACGTGAACCTATTAACTTTCAAGATTATCTCTAACACATCAAATTTAATTTTACATTAACGTCGTAATATTTTGACAAAAATTTAGCATAACCCTGTCTAATCATCCTACTGACAACGAATAATAAAGCTAACGTAACGAAATTTTTTACATCAACTTCGTAATATTTAACAAAAAATTCCATCATAACCTCCCGTCTCAAATAGTAATAATCCCCGCTAACGAATTAATTGCAAACATAGCAAAGATTTAAAACCAAAAGACATATATAAAAATAACAAAATTTTATCCTGACCATGAATCATAAAAAAGTTCTTTGAATGAAAACTATCCACAGAAAAGCGTAAAAGGTTTAACTGATTTTAAAGCGGAAAATCAGTACCAATCATAAATCACAACCACGGCCATCCCATGCTGCAGTCCCCTACCGCACCATGGCTACCGCCTATGATTCTATTGAAACTATTAATTTCAAGTCATATTTCGAAGTATCATATTTTTAATAAACATAACATAAAAGTAAGTTCTTTGAATATACTGAGACCAGTAACGAATATATGCTTACGCAACAAAGTTTTGGGCATACATAAAGCTACATATCATATATCCTGAAACTAAGATATAATGTACAAATGCGAAACCTAACATACCTCGCGTAATGAATAATCTGTCACATCCGTGAAATTCCCCTAACTTATCAAAGGGGTAAAGAGTAGCTAAAGGTCACTACAATCTCGATATGTTCCCACTTTTTTCCCGCATATCAGCAAAGGTAAAGACCGTATTAAATCCTAACAAAATCCCTTAAAAAAAGTGACCATCCTATCAAGACTACCAGCATCTTGACTATGAATTGACCACTATCTTAACAAAGTGTCACTCGTTTCGAGTAGTATAACATCATTTGAACTATGAATAAACGTAGGCATTAGCAAAATTCTCGGGCAAACCTAAAATTGTTCAACAAAAGCTTAACCTAGGCTCACGTTTCTAACACATCATTGTCAGTTAACACAGTATTATCTTACAAAACTCATCATTTCTCTAACAAATCAGTGTTAATTTCACATTGTCATAGTAATATTTAACATAACGTACCTAACTTACGAATAAACAGTTTTCATTAACCAAGAGTATCTAAAGCAACACATCACCTTCCGAGAGAAAAGGACCCAAAGGGGAGTGCGTCCCTTGAAAGGGTGTGAAATCCCTGAGGACTGAAGGATCAACCCCGAAGGGTGTAACGCGAGTAACATTACCCCTTCGGGCTGAGGCCCAAAACCTTGCTGAATAATGTAAAATTAACATTGATATGTTAGAGATATGCTTGAAAAAGTGTGAATAGGTTACGTTTTGTACGAAGTGTTAGGTACTTTACTGTTGTTAAGTGCGGAAGTTTTTTAATGTTAGTAGTTTATTCGTACTTATGGTGTGTTAGGTTAGTCGTTGTACATTATATTCTTAGTTCAGGTTATGTTATGTTAGCTTTATTAATGTAAAAACGTTGTTAGGTTAGCATATATTCGATGGTTAGTATATAAAAAGAACTTATTTTTGTGTTATGTTTATCCGAAATGATACCCGAAATGTGATCAGGAACAATAGATAAAATAGCATCAAAAGGTCATGGTGGGAGGGTGGGGAGGAGTTGATGGTTTGATTTACTGATGTTACTGATTTACTGCTTTAAGGGATGTAAAGTATATGCAATTACTATGGATATTAATCAAGAACTTATTTTTATGTTATTTGTTTTGGATAAAACTTGTTTGTGTTACAAGTTATGTCGTTGGTCTTGCGATGATAATTAGACAGGTTTATGATATGTTTGTTAAATATTACTGTGTCCATGTAAAATTACGTTAATATGTTAGAGATAGGCTTGGAAAAGTATAAATAGGTTACGTTTTGTGTGCAGTGTTAAGTTACTTTACTGGTGTTAGTGTTGTAACCTTGTTATGTTACACAGTTTATTTCGTGCATAAGTTTTTGTTAGGTTGTCGTTGTACATTATTTTCTTAGTTCATATGATGTTATGTTAAGCTTATAATGTTGAAAACATTGTTATTGTTTAGCTTATATTCGCTTGGTTGTATATAAAGAACTCATTTTTGTGCTATGTTATCGATATGATACTCGAAATGCGAGGTAAATCAATAGTGTTAATGTAAAATTAACAGTAATATGTTAGAGATATGCTTGAAAAGTGTGAATAGGTTACGTTTGTACGCTGTGTTTATGTACCTTTAACTGTTGTTAAGTATGGAACTTTGTTAAATAGATAGTAGTTTATTATGCGTTAAGGTGTTTCGGTTTTTCATTTACATTATATTCTTAGTTCGGTTGATGCTATGTTAGCTTTATTAATCGTGAAAACAATGTACGTAGCATATATTTGTCGGTTAGTATATAAAGAACTTATTTTTGTACTATGTTTATCCGAAATGATACTCGATATGTGACATGAATCATTAGATCAACAGATCAAAAGGTCATGGACGGGAATGGGT
>JABUQX010105305.1:25000-30948 GCA_015478945.1 Trachelipus rathkii
AGTGAAAATTAAGAAAATCCTATCGCCATAGGCACTAAAACTTCCCCTAACCCATAAATAGTATAAAATCAAATAATAAATAAAAAAAAAAATAACCCTTTAAAAATCCCCAGTCAAAAAAGGAAGTCACCCAAAGTTCAAACTAAGAGGACCAACTTGGCTATTGTTACTCGATCTCGAACAGTGAGACCCCATCAACCTCCCCCAGAAGTAGCCCCTCCGATCGAAGGGGTAGATGAAGAAAATGACTCGTCGCAGTATGAAACGGAATCTGAAAGCGAAAGCCAAGAAGAACACGGAGTGGCTAAACGAGTGAGGAGTCATCTTTCCCCCACTTTCTTAGGGAAAAAGAAAGGGAGGAAGAGTCTCCCCCTAAACGCCATCCCCCACTTCAACGAATTTGATGCCCTTGAATGGATTCGACAAACAACCATGATCTTTAACCTTAATGGAAATTAACGATCCGAGAGAGAGAGAGTCAGGCTATTGGCGTCAAAATTACCAACAAGATTACAAATTCGTTGAAACTTCCCCTAAAAGACGATTGGTTACACTAATGAGTGCAAAGTAATATGAGAACCTCTTAAATGCAGCCATCAACTAGAACGCAGATAAAGAAAGTTTTCCCAACTGGAATGAAGGAGGGAGAGCTTCCATCCGACTATGTGATTAGGATAAAAGGAAAATGCTCGGAATATCTTGCTTTGACTCAGTAAACGGTACACGATGGCCCTAAAACTATAGAGAACTCTTTCCTATTACGATTTGTCTCAGCAATTACACCCATCTCCCTCTGACAACAGAAAAAGAAACCCATCGATTTTGATGAATTAGTGGAAATCGCCGACGATATGTTAATATATAAAGAGTTTTTCCCTCAAAACGGTGTTTTACACCACCCCGTCACTCAGGGGGGGAGAAAGAACCCGAATGGCAGGCAACCTGTAAACGCGGTCGTCCGATCAAGCCAGAAGAGAAGGTCACAAAAGCACTACAGAGAGTCTCCCGCTCAAGAGAAGAGAAATAAGTCGGGCTAATAATATCTCATGAGAAGTCGGCTGAAGGAAATGAAGGTCACTCGCCAAGAAGTGTGGATAAACTCGCAAAGACGCTGTGTCAGAATTCAAAAAATTCCCCCACCCCCAACAATGATCAAGATTCAAGAGGAAGGAACTTCAACCGATCAACATATGACAACGTTGCAGCTGGGCCAAGCACCGAAGGGCTTTGTAGGTTCCATAGACGATTCTTGCCAGTAAATCGTTTAGTGTAAGGTCGATATTTTGCCATGGTACAACAACCTTAATTCTCAAACAGCCCCGGCGACCTCCCCCACCCCTGCGACAAACAGAACTCCAACATTTTCAAAAGCAGGGAAAGGAAGGGGCTTGCCGTGAAGGCGTTCCCGGGCCCAAAGAAAGGGGGATTAACATTATGGGGGGAATTAATGAGCTTCTGTTTAAGTAGAAACTTTTCGTAAATTGTTTGCGCCTGGCAATTTTAATAATAAACAGATTTTCAAATTTTGGGAGGGGAAATAATTAATTTTAAAATTATACAGGTATCTTGACATAGAAATGGTTTTTTTGCAAAATAGTCCCATTATAATATAATCATAATTAGTTAATAATAATAGTAGAAGACATTATTATAATGATGATCATAATAACGGTAGAATTATAGTTATTAATGTGATAAATGGGAAATTATAGTAACTTGAATAGGGACAATTTAATAAATAAATCACCATGGTAATGAAATATTAATTCTATAAACAATAATAATTATAATAGTAATGCACGGTTGGTTGTAATAGTTACTATAATAATGATGGAAATGTTAATTATTATTAATAATATTAAAAATGGAATAGGAATATTTACTTGTAAAATGATCCAGAGACAGGAGGGAGTAATTAACAATGTGTCTGAAAACGAAAGTTTTAATGACGAGATTGTTACTCAAATGGTAGAGGCGGGAACTTCTAGTGATTCAACCTCTCCCCCACATAAGTCAATTATCAAGGAGTCGGTAGGGGTAGAGTCCTCTTCAACGTTTAATTGTAACTCAATGCATGATGAGATTAATAACGATAATAACAATAATAATAATAATAATAATGATTGTAGAACTAGGAATGATAGCCATGGTGATGGCAATAACGGTTTTGTAAATTCTTATAATTATATTGAAAATAATAACGCTGTGACTCTTGAAGCAGCGAGCATGCAATCTTATGAGTCGCCGTCTCCCCCAACGGAGTCGACCTGCTCCCCCACTCTAGTCACTGGGGAGGAGGCAGAAGTAGAGGCGATTCGGACTTGGGACTCCATACTCATTAATAAAAATAATGATAAAAATGAACTTGTAATTAATGAAGGGGGCGAAACCCCCTTCCTGAAAATGAATTGCATTAGTTTTAGGGATGAAGGAGATTTTTCTCCTTCCGATAAGCCTGTGGGATCATTAAATTTAAGAAATAATGCATGTGACTTATCTGGAGTTTCTGGTAACTCGACTAAAATCGTTGCAGCAATTAAGGATGTGATTTTTGACAAATTATATTATGTATCGGATAAAACTAACAATGAATATTATTTACTAGACTCCGGAAGTTGCCTCGACCTGGTGATAGCGTCTGAATTAGATAAGGGGGGTGCCGTTATTGGCACTGCCAGGGCCGCAAATGGAGGCTGTATAAATATTTATAATAAAAGGGTAGTTAAAATTGACTTGGGACTGGACAGACTTTACGATGTGCATTCCTACACCGCCGACATTAAATTTAACGTTCTTGGAATGCCTTTTCTAAAAACTTATTGCTTCACCATCGACTTTAAGTGCCATTATTTATTAGACCCAAAGACCAGCGAACAAAAACGTAGTATTTCTCCTCAGTAAATAAGCTTTTGACTTTTCCTAAGCTGTTCGAAATTCCTATCTTTCCACAAACCGCTGTTTCTTTAAATATACCGCTTTGCGAATATGAATTAATTAACGATTTAATTAGGAAAAATACAGAGTCCTTGTTCCTAAACCGCCTATGAAGTACTAATTAAATTTAAGAATGAACAGGCTCACTAGGATGTAGGGAGCGCTTATAATGTACAAAATCACAGGAAAGAGAAAGGGCGGGGGTCTTATTTTTGACAGCTGCAGGAACGACCTTTCGTTACTCCATGTCGCAATCCGGATAGTGACGAAACTAAGGGGAGGTGGGAGGGAGGTAAAGCGAGTTGTACTATTCGGAGGGTGAAGTATTGCACTTTTGGGATGAGGGTCAGAGGGGGAGAGAAGAAATGTCCCTTTAAAAGAAGAAAATTATTGCGAGTTGGCGGAAATTATCTCTTTGTATCAGTACCATTTTCTAATTGTTGAGTGATTTGTGAGCACGAGTTTCTTTTTTGCTATAGAGAATATGTTTGGAACATGGAGGGTGTAGTTTTGTGATGGTCATTGTATCATAGTTTCACTGATTTCATCAGGATCGTAGCGGGTGTCTCGTTTCACCACTGGAGTGCCTGACCTCAGAGCTGGTGGCGGCATATCTTGCATATATTACTATATGATCTTTATCTAATTTTCTGTCTCTATATTGCGACACACAGTTACAGGAAGTAGGAGAAGTATATGTATATATATGCACCACATCTATTACATTTTTGAGGGAACGAGCCATAAGGATGGATTTCTCAATAAAATTATTAAATCATTCGGATTCTGTATTTTCAGGTGTCATTTTCATTTCTCCTTAGTATATAGTATTTAGAAAAGTCCGAGCTATTTAGCGGTTTTTTCACTCTCTCCCGTAGCTTAAGGTTATTGCCTAAATATGTCTGGAATTGGTGTTATAGGAAATTTCTTTGGTTAGTTGGGGAATATTCTCTGGCGTGGTGTTTTTTTTAAAACCAAAGATCCACCTCTCACACAGGAATTGTCTACTTTTTGTTCTGCTAAGATTCAGGATATATCCTCTTGCATTTGCAACCATTTTGCAAGTTGCTAAACGCGGTCGATTATCTCCCAGGGCTTAACTATAACGGTGCCCAGTCAGCAAAAGGAAACCAAAGAATATTTTCACTATTACTTGTCCCTTTCGGATAACTATAGTTCATCAATATTATTTAATACAGGACACAACAAATGCCCGGTCTAGCTGCCTTATCAGCGCCTCATGTTCGAATCTTGGACTTGGTAGTTTTAAAGAATGTTTTTTGTTTTACTTAAGATTGACATAATAACTAATATCGGCAGAAGTATCGACCTCCTTGAAGAGCAATGTTGCAAAATGTTTGGAGAAGTTTTAGAAAAAGATTTGAAATATAAATTTGATTTTATATGAACACCAAGAAATGTTGTTTTGCTTGCAGTCGGAGAAATAGATTTTTTAGGTTTCAACATTAGCGAGAAGGGAGTTAGGCCTAGCCAAGAGAAGATCGATGCAGTAGTGAATGTTGCAAAGCCAACAACTATCAAACAACTTAGGGCATTTCTCGGTTTATATAACTTCTGCCGAATTAACATAGCCGGGGCTGCTCAATTGCTGCAACCCCTAACGAAAATGTTGAAGGGAAAACCCGCCTCCACGAAGAAGATTTCCTGGGGGGTGGAAGCCGAGCGGGCATTTAGGGAAGCTAAAGCGGCGATGGTAAGCACCACCTTGTTGTCTTTCCCCTGAATGAAAAAACTGAACGTTGCTATTGTACACGAAGATGAGTCGAGCCCTCACAATAGCCAGTGCTCTTCTAATGGGAGAAAGAGAAATGGATGCAAGACGAAAGTTTTCGCCCTCTTTATAGTACCATACTGACTGAGGTGGAGTCGGCGCTACCACAGTTGGTTAAGGAGCTGCTATGCGTCAACAACAGTTTGCAAAAATATGCTTACTTAATTGCCAATAGGAGAGTCAATATCTGTACCAGCAACAGTGGATTGATCACAACCTATACAAAAAAGAGTGCAACAAGGGTGCATAACATTCGGGAAATGAATTTATTGAATTCTATTGCGAATTTTGACGTTGAATTTAAATTAGTCTCTAAGACTAAAAATAAGTTGGCGATAATTTTAACAGAATTGGCTAACGAAAGAGAGAAGATCATGGAGGCTGAGAAATTGCAATTGCAAATAGCTTGTTTAGGAAATGGAGAGTGGGCGTGGCCTAAAGAAATCACCATGGGAACAGGGTTGCAATTGGGGGAGGAGCTTAGTGAATGGAATTCTCAGAATTCCATTGAGAAAGGGTTAAGCCTTTTAAATCGAACGTTAAAAGAAACAAATAAAACTTTGCTGCGTATTTTTAATTTAGTTAATGAATAAAATGGATACAGGGAAAAAAGGTTAATAATAATAATTAATAATAAATATAATAATAATAATAATTAATAATAAATAAATAATAATAATAATAATAATAATAATAATAATAATAATAATAATAATAAAATAATAATAATAAATATAATAATAATAAATAATAATAATAATAATAATAAATAATAATAATATAATAATAATTAAATAATTTATTAATAATAATAATAATAAAAGCCCGGAAGTAATAATAAATAATAATATAATAATAATAATAATAAATAATAATAATAATAAATAAATATAATAATATAATAATAATAAATAATAAAATAATAATAATAATATAATAAAAAATAATAATAGTAATTAAAAGAATGTAACAGTAAGTAATAATAATAATAAAATAATAATGATAATAATAAACCCATAATAATAATAATAATAAAATAACTAATAATAATAATAATAATAATAAAATAAAATAATAATAAAT
The DNA here is from genome assembly GCA_015478945.1 of Trachelipus rathkii. Taxonomy (NCBI): domain Eukaryota; kingdom Metazoa; phylum Arthropoda; class Malacostraca; order Isopoda; family Trachelipodidae; genus Trachelipus; species Trachelipus rathkii. Next base: position 30,810 of record JABUQX010105305.1, read on the forward strand.
AATATAAAAATAATATAAAATATAATTAAATAATAATAAATAATAATACATAATAATTAATAATAATGAATAATAATAAATAATAAATATAATATATATTATTAATTAATATAAATAATAATTATAATAATATATATAA